>LUCH01000620.1:160328-198476 GCA_013368495.1 Paragonimus heterotremus | reverse complement strand
GAAACATTACGTAATGTTTCCAGCTTCCATGTATAGTACCATACATGTTCCACCGTCAAATGCGTCGGGATTCTTGTTGAAATTCAATGCAAACTTTGTGTGGTCCTATATTTCCATTTGGTCCATATCTTCAAAACGCCGCAACGTTAAACGCTCTCGAATTCTAGGATAACGAATTTCGTCTTGAAAATTGCGGCGAGCACATTTATCAGGCTTACAAGAGCCAATCAACGCCAATAGTGCGTTTGTTTCATGAAAATGATGGATATAGTTTTCGTCGCGGAACCAATACTTTTGGGACTTGATCGGTGTATTTCAACTTTCCCATTAACGCTGTTTATTTACCATTGATATACTGTGAGTACTTTGAATAAAAGTTCAATTTTAAAATTTCCAAAATTATTTAAAAAACGAGGATTCGCGCCAAAATGACCGTTGTGCATTTCGAACGACCTTCGAACCGAATCTCGAAAAAACAGGAAATTGCCTTATGAATAGCTTAGTCCCCATGTTGTAACAGTTCCATTCGACGGGAGTATAATAACGTTTTCCTGCTATATCACATTCAAATTTTAGTGAAACCATATGCTACCACATGTATGAGATATTTTTCCATTATGTTCCACCATCAATTTTCTGAAATGACATGGTATGAAACTTTTGGTTATCTTTTTCATCAATCCCCATGCCACTGAACTACCGCACATTCTTAGCTTACTTCTTCAAAGGATTAGAACAAAAGAATGTCGTAGCTACAGAATTCTAGATTTTAATAAACCGCAAAATTCCACAAAATTACAGTAACATTGGCGGCAAAAGAAAATTTATTAACCGACGGATTGTAGAGGTATTTACGTTCTATCGATTACACGCAGCCCTTTGCGGCTACCCCCTGTTTCGTGCAATGCTTACTACCATTCCTGAAACGGTCTGGTGCCCCATCGCACAATTCAACCATAATTGGCTGTTAGTTGGTGTAACCTATCAGCCTCCCTGCCATTGCTCCGTACGCGATAAGGCAGTCCTTTCCGGAATCAAATATACCCCGTCCCTGAGATACCCGAATATCCTGTTAATGGGTGACTCTACCCAAAAACAAACTGACTTCCAATCTTATTCGCACAAAGGCCCAAAGGGTGTCTGCAACACTTCTAGCCGTACTTAAAGCTGTTGGCTTCACGGAACACATAACTGACCACAAAAGATGGCACGAAGATCATGCTTCTCCACGTCCAGATTGTCTTCACTAATGAGGAACTAATGATAGATAATTTAATTGCGAACGATCCGTTCGGCTTGTGGGATCAAGGCGTGACAACCTTCGACCTAATTTGCAGTGCCGAGCTTACTCCCAAAGTAGAGGTTCCAAAAATAAACTTCGGAAGAATACGGGTGGATGCGCTTAATGCACACCTGGCTGATTCCTCATGGGATTAATTTAACACACCATTGTCTGCTGAGGAAATGTGTGACCATTTGACTAATACTATTCTCGAAGCCATACATTGTCCAACATCATTTCATCCCACAAACCACCGGAGGCCGCGACAGAAATTGCGGTCCCGTACGTTGAAGATGGTCCACGCTAAACCTCCAGCATGGACCGAGTTTAGAACGTCAAGCGAACTTGATGATCGTTATCTCCACGCGCGACTTTCAAACCAATACACAAACTAGCCATGGAAGACCGATTGGATTCCCAGGGACGCCTAGCCCAGCTCTTCGTCAGTGGTCCCAAAAGCTTGTACGGACATGTCTCAGAAGGCCATAAAGCCAAAGCCGGTGCATCCCAGCTAACCGGTTCACAAGGGCTCAGTGAATCAGACAGTGAATCGTTTGGCATTTGTAACACTGCTTGCGAGCGGCGTGCCGACAGAAGTGTCAGCACTTCCTGAGAAATCCCCAAGACACATCACAGCCGATGCCGTGCTAGCGAAACTTCGGAAGATAAAGATTAGATCTCACAAGCCAGAATGTATATCCTATTTGGTCCTTGCTCATGGAGCTGCAGAGCTGGCTGTTCCGCTACTCATCCTGGTTACGCCGTTTATTGCTGTGGGAACGGTGCCCGAGAGCTGGACATTGACGAATATCACTCGGGTCTTTAAATGTGGACAACGCGACCAACCTTGCAACTGTCAGTCGATTGCCTTCCCATATTGTGTGTCCAGAATCCTCGCAGCGTTAACCCACAAGTTATTGTCGAGATATATGCTATCACCAGCTTTCTTCTGTAGCGAGCAACAAGGCTTGCTCCAGGGCCGCTTATATACTACGAATACGCTGTTGGCTGGAGACCAGTGGACACCTGCTGCTGACAGAGGAGAAGGAGTTCATACTATCTATTCTGACTTCGTCAGGGCGTTTGCTCATGTGGATCATTCTGTTTTACTCTAAAAGCTCTACCGTCGTGGTGCCAACATTAGCCAATTCCGGTGGCTCGAATTCCATTTACCAAGCCGGTCCCACAGTCTGCGAGTGGGTTCCTGTCTATCCTCTGCCAGACTCAAACCCAGAGTTCTACAGGGCTTCACCTTGGGCCACTACTATTCTTTGCCCTCATCAACGACCTGCCATCTGAAGTATCATCCTCATTGGTGCTGTATGCTGATGCTATTAACATTGGCAGTGGTGTCGGTAACATCTACGATGCAAGCGCCCTATTGGCTAATATTAGCGCCATTTAAAAGTGGTCTAAAACAAACTCCATTGAGTTCAATTTCGGCCAGTCCGGATTTGTTCATGCGAAGTAAGCATAATTTCCCTTGCTACCGCTCTAAGTAACAGACAGAGAATGAGACCTTGGTACTATTGTGTCACACCACCACTCGAGTTCACCCAATACTGTGACAAAAGTCAAGAAACTAATAGCACACAAGCTCTTCTAAAGTGTTTGTTTGGGAATTTGAACTATCATGTTTCGAAAACCCGCACAACAGTTTTACTCGTCTTCACTTACAAGTGGACAAACCTATTTCCAAAACTGCTTAGAGGTCTGCAGCGATAACAGTTCGTGGGTTGAGTGCAAAACCTTAACCTGAGCGGCTCCGCGAACTAATTCTCTTCTCATGGGAATAATGCATACACAGATGTGACTTGATACGGTCGTTCACGATTCCGAAGGTGTCAAACCGTCCGCGCATAGCCCTGCTTATCCCTCCGGATACTAGCTTACTGAAGTGGCGCTCGCTGTAACCAAATAATCGGTACAGCAGAACTGAGCTAACGTACACGTTCTTCTCGGTTCGGGTCAAAAAAGCTTGGAACTCTCTGCTAAAACATATCATGAGTGCTGCGACAGTAGCTCTGTTCAGAATCCGTCTGTATAGCTACTTCAGTGATGAGTGTATGTTCGTCTGTCAAATAGCTCACATCTAGTCATGCATATCCACTCATATGACAGTGGTAGCCAAACACTTATTATTCATTTCAGCCCAGCGGCACATCCAAGAAAAATCCCGACGTGTAGCCACCCTTCAGACGCAGAGATTCATCGTTTGGAGAAACGAAACAATCAAAAGCTGTTGCTTCATACTTCCGTCCACCACTCATAGACTCGTTGAACCAATCCCAAGAATAACAACTAACAACCCCAGTTGACAGATCCGCGCATTTGAACGCTGAGGTAGATCGAACGTACGTTGTAGTGTTCCATAAAAGCAACCTTCATTCTGTTTTATCTGTATTTGTTTTAATCAACCAAGTGCATTGGTTTCAGTTGTAAACTCGTACTCGGCCTTGACAGCACGTTTGGATGCCATGTGGCCTGTTAGTGATTTGATCACTTAGGTTTTCCTTAAAATGAATCTATCTGGATTCTTTGTCATTTGCATTTGGATGGTTTTCGCCATAGAAAAAGTATTATCATTTTACTCAGTGCGGAAAAGCATGTATATTTCGCATTTGTTTGTTTGCCCGTGTTCGGAGGGTGGTAACTCATCTACGTTGAGATGGTGGCATAATTCGACAATCATCAAGCCTAGGTATTTTTTATAGTTTACAAAAGGATTGTTTAGACAGGGGAAATATCTTGTTGGAAACAATTCGTTAGAGATTCTTGACTTACGCCGAAACGACTCCGGACTATACTTTTGTTCTTCGGTGGGTTATGAAAGTTCAACTTGCTCCTTTTCAGTGTTCATTGAGGGTGAGTCATTGTTTACAATGTCTAAGGCTTTAGAACCAACGAAACGTTTTTTATCGATCCATGCTCACACGGCTCCCCAAGATGCGCTGGAAGAGGACCGTGGTAATTACCCCTGTCATATGTGACATTTGCTCAGATAAGGTTTATTGGCATCCTAAAATGAAACGAATAGACACCTTTCATTTGTTTGACGGAGATCCAATTACCCTGTCTGTGTATTTCTACTTTGCTGGAAATGCTTCCCTCGGAGTACGTTGGCGTGAGCCCACTGGACACTATTCTGCCGTGGGCAAGCTTGATCCGGTATGTGATTTTTTTGCTTGTGGACTTAGGGTTTTCATCCGAGCTCGTTTAATCTGACTACCCGTCTCAGAGTTGCCTTGCTGTCCTTCCTTTTCTTCCGATCATCTTTTGCACTGAGCCCCCCCGTTCCTTTGGTCAGCAGCTCCTGAGTCTTTCCCTCATCTACAATCCGTAAAAACGATTAAGCCGGCAATAGTGAGGCGCAGTGATGCTAGTTTGGTTCATTTCCCGGTATCGCCCTGCTAACTTCGGTCGTTCTGGGACTCCTGCCGAAGTTTTTCGTCACTTGATGGGCGCTCTTGGTGTGTGGCAAACGAAAGGCACCAACATTAACGTAGCCAAAGGAATACGTGGTGGACTTATCACAGACCGATCTTTACTGCACACAGTAGTATGATGGTCATGCTGGAAAAAGTGTCATGAAGCAAGTCGTAGTAATGCATTGACTTACCGTATCTACTGATGGTTTGTGCTTACCGACCCACTGCTCCATGTTACTTACATATCAACCCTAATTGGTGTGAGTCGTCATATACCTGATGTTTGCATCTGAAATGAAAACGTTACATGGCTGCTTGGAAAGTGTGACTCAAAAGGTTCGACGTTTCCCTGTTTGCTAAGGAAATTGAGTTCGAGACAACCCAGTGGTCGTCACGACTGGTTTCGTCAATGGTAATCAACACACAGAGATGAAAAGAAAATCTTAATATATGTAAGCCGTAAATTCACGCGAAGGTTAGAAATGTTTTCTGCGGTTTTGCTTACGCAAAACATTCTCCTCATGTATGATGAAAACACTGCTAATTAGTCTCAGACTTTACATTGCATTTTAAGATTATGCCCATTCCAAGTTCCACCAGTATTTGTAGACGTCCTCTGTAGCCCAGTAGGAAAAAAATCAGTGGGGCGATATTTGGCGATCATGGAGACCAAGCCGTTAGCTCTTCGCGACCGGTCCTTCGTCGCCCAGATGGTTTGTCCATATATTCTCGTTCGCACAGTGTATGATGTGGTGCTGCACTATCCTGTTGGAACCAAACGTACTCAGGTACTCACTTCCTCCATCGCTGGCACAACATTCTTATACGGCATTTGAAGATAAAAATGCATTCGTTTGTGGGTGATTATGCCAGTAGATGTTTTGCTAGTAACGTTTTTTTTTATCAAAAGAGAAAGGCCCGACAATCCGTGTTTCAATAAGCCTTCGTCCAAACCATAGGCTTTGTGTTATATTGATGTCAGATATGGGCAAACCGATGAGGCCTGTTGATGTGCTAACAATGAAGTTCCCGCACGAATCTATTCGGACAGAATTTTGTCTCGTCAGTAAGTATCGTCGAATTCTGCGTATTATTTAGCGGATAAATACCACGTTCAAAGTGACTAACGTTTGTCGGCACCCGGTAACCAAAGCTTCTGTAATCGGACCTTCTGTTATGTCCGATACCGGTATCTTTTGGTTACCTTATGCACATTGGATTTCCAGCGAGCCGGCGAACGCTATTTTGGGGGCTTTTTTATATGGCGCTGAAGGCTATTGGCAGAACAATCTGCTGATGCGTGCGGTTGACCACTTCTTTGCAGGTCATGAACACTGCCCGTTGCAACAAACTTATTCATTTACCTTTGAGCCGATATACAGGTAGCCAGTCGGTACCCACTATTTTACATTAAACTCCCTAATGTTATCCGCCGCAATTTTGTCACAGGCAGCACAAATAAAAACGGGTTCACTGCGCTGTTCTCTTGTCAGGCGATCAGCATGTTGTTCTCTTACGTGCGTTCCAAGAGTGATTTAGTTCCACCACGATAATTCGTTCAGACGCGCACAGCTGCTGTCTGGCAAGCTGAACTGAGAAACATATGATCCAACATAACTCCTCGTAAGAAGAGTCAGACAGCCACAGAATGAATTAGTTACTCCACGGCCCACTTGTCCAACGTGCCTTCGGCGAACTTAAGGTGTCGATATAAAACCATCATCACAGTCGGTCACACGTACAGTGTGTACATGCATTTCTGGATCACTCTTTCAACAAGTCGTTAATCTTTTTCGTTCCTAACTGTTGCTTCTCATTACTAATCGTTTAGTGAAAAAATTGTGGTGGTGGCACAGTTCGTTAGGGAAACATCGTATGTTTAGTTTGCCCATTTACAATCAACGCTGCATGCTGGTTCCCAGTCCAGCGTTGCCTTTTAAGCACTGAAACATTGTCAGAGAGGTGTGTCAGCAGCCGCGTATCGACTGTGGACCATGGTGAACAAAACACTGGAATGATTGAACAAAGCGTCTTAATCATGGATGCGCGTATACCTCCATACCAATCAGAGTGATCGTGGTTACAATGGCGTGTTGTACTCGTTCGATCACTCGACTGAGTTGGAAAGCCTGTTTGTTTGGTAAACACTTTGGTCTGATCTCTGAATTTTCTATCTGGGTCCAGATTTCTCGGGCGTACGGTACGTCGAGATTATGTGCTGATCACCAGAGGGTCACGTCCAATGTATTTCTGCATTCAGTCAGAACACGTAACCAGCGGTTATTTTTGTGTATGACGTGTCAGGTAAGAGAGCCTGAAAACGACCATTTTGTTGTACCGTCGAAATTCTGTGTTCAGGAAGCTTGAAAGTCATACTTGGTCGTTGTGCTTCTACCATACGCCACTGACGACTTTAAAACAAGCGTTCGTCAACAAATACTTCGTCTTTGACGGTGGTTTAAAGTTATCATACACTTAACGTTTGAAAGAGGGATTCGCCATGGTGGTGCGACGGAGGAGTTAATTTGACATGTATCGCTTTCTATTTGGTGTCGTGTTTTGTAATCACACTGCACATATCGCCAGCAAAATACTTAGCTCTCTCTTCTGTTGGCCATAAAGCGCGATAGTGGCAAATGTTTTTGGCGGGCTCCTTGTCAGCCTTATGCATGGAAGATGCGTGAGTGACATTAAAACAACGGACAGTAACCTTTAATCTGTCGGTGATGTTTTGAGCTGCTTGAAGCACAACAGATTCGAAAGTATGATGTAGCTTGTAACCGGTCTTTCGTGTTTGTTGAGGTGCCTTGCAGGTTTCTTTTGCGTTGTTGGAGCCGTCCCAATCACGTCTGTAACCTGTTTCCATTTTTGTTAAACGGTTTGGGCACGTATACGTAAACCCCTAATGGTGGGAAACACCATAAATACAACTGGCACGTATCAATATGCACCCGGCTTCCCGTGGACAGAATTGCGAAGGAAACCATTCCAAGTTTTTGTTTGCTGTTTTCGGGTTTTCAATTGCTAATCTGTGGTTAGAAATTTACATTGGTCACCTGTGGCTTTCTGGGCTTTATTGGCAGCATGTGTTACATAGTGCCCAATTTTCTGGAACCCAGTCTAGCCTGTGTGATCCTTCAGTACCAGTGATATCGGTGGGCCACCCCAATCTAACCCATAGTTATTATTCAGCGTGCACCGTTTTGTTAATTTTAGATATGGGTGATTGATTGCAATACGATGGAAGAAACACAACGCCCTATGGACGGGGTTTGCTATCGCTCCTCGTACACGATTACTCGTTTGTTTGATAGTCGTGAATACCAGTGTGAGGTGATTGCTGCAGACGTTGTGCAATTATCCACACAGTTTTACGTCCTCAAAAACGCACTGGACGTCTTCGTTCCAGATCCAGATGAACCCCATGAGAGGTAAGTTTTTTCTTTTTATTGATTGGGAAGAAACTTCTATAGCCCATGCTCTTGTGAATGTGCCTTTTCTGTAGCTCGAGAACAGTACACATATTCACAATATTGCTGGTCATTAAATTCTTATGGAGATTTCCGCTTTTACTAATTTCTTGTAACCATCACTTATATAAGTGGTTTCTGTCACATGTTGACATAAATTAGAGTCCGATTTTGTTTCGTTATTTCAGGTGACGATATTATAAACAGCTGTAGGTGTAAAGTATATTTAGAATGTGAGTGCGGGTTTGGAAATGATTATTTATATTTAAAATAACCTGGTTTCTGCACGATCTGCAATAGCTAATGAGTTATCCATTTATCGTCACTTTCTACCGACCTAATGTTAAATTGAGGTAAGGTGATTTGAGGTCATAAAAAAGCGCTTTAATGTGTTTCTTATTTAAAAGAAAGCATAGGCAGGTTGTGAGAACAGGTATGCGCGGCTCGTTTTTCTAATTGGTCTCGTGGACTATTTTTTCATTCTATCTTTGTATGGCACCTGTAAGGTGAGTTGGATCTAACACGATGACAGTCCCGCAATTTTTTGGGTTTCTTACCCACATATATATCTGTCCACGCATCAAGGCCGGTACATATGTCAGTAGGCATAAATGCACTTCTGATTGGAGCATGACTCCTAGTCTACCAGTTTTGGTCACTCTATTTCTTCGCAGGAAGTCACTGCGAAGGCGTGTATTTGACTATTTTTGTTCAGTGTTGGACGAAGCCGTTTCGAGCTGAGGTGCGTGAGTTTGGGTTGACGCTGAAAAAGAAACGATAACTTAGGGTGTGTCCTGTTTTCTGAATCAATCATGCGCAGTCACAAACCGAACCAACGGACGAAATCATAAGTTGCCTCATCGGTTATAGATGGGGCGTCAGCGTACTCGTAAAACGTATCTAGTATGTTGACGTAGTAGGTAAGGACGTCAGGTTGTGAAGGTGATGTATTGAGGGCCCACATTTGAATCAGGGCTATCATTATTGACACAGAATACGAAGAAAGCGAGAGACAAGTTTGTAACGTCCTCCGTTTGGTTTCAGGATTCATTCCAGATCATCCCTTTTGATATCACCCACTTTTTTTAGTACCGCTCATTGTTTGTTCGCATTCTCTTCCGTCTTTCCTCGTGACTGCGTACTGTCTACCCTTTCGCAAAATCTTGGAAATACGATATCTATTTTTCCATTCGCCGTCATCACGAGCAGCCCACTCCAGTGCTCATCCGCTATATAGTGATGGAGGTTAGAGACAACTTCTAACTAAAAGACAAAATATAATGGATGGAACTTAAACAGTAAAAATACTTTTGAAACACAGTGATGGCAGGCTGACTTAGTTTATCGCTTTGCGTAATGCAAGCTCATATTTGACCACTCAAACGATGACTTACTCTGCCCATCTCATCCATGGCCGCAAAAAAAACGGCACCCTTCTCGACTGATCCAGTGTGATTCAGCTGTACGCTGAATTGGCGTGCTTAGGATCAACATGATTTCGTGTAAATTTTATGGGTTGGGGTTGGTAGATACACCTTTGTGGGCACAGTATTGCAACTGAAGTTGCTACCAGTAAAGTAAAGAGTGAATAACGTGAGTACGAGTTGGAGTTCATGTTTCATTTAAAAGGCCTATCCTTTGGGATGAAAAATCTGCTTTTCTAAAGCGCTTCATGCCATCAACTTTTTTGGCCAGAGTTGTGAGTGAATACTAACGACAAACAACATCGGTCCCTATGAACCCGTTTAAGCAAAGACATTAATCGTTACATGGTATTCTGGACCTGTCGTTTTCTAGTGTCTTTCAATACTTAATTATTGCCTTCTTTCCTCTTCTTTTCTTTCTATACCCCCAGGAAACCACTGATTTGAGATTGCGACCTTTTTTCTTGCGTTGGCTTCATATGTTACATTTGGGATGGGCTTGTTATTCTGTGGTCTTCGTTAAAGATGTAACCTAATATATCCAAGGCATGTTCAGCCAGATGAGAATTCGGTGCATGAGGCGGTGACGACAACATTCGAATTCCTCCTGGTGTAGGAAACGCCCTTTAACTGTTGTCAGACATGTGACGTATTACTTGTTTGCACGGTCACAATCTTCGTAGTCTTCAGCCGCTTAAAACAAGTGGTTTTGTAACACATCCCCATGGACTCAACCGTCCACTGTTTTTCTGAGGGTTGCCAAGATTACCGGTTTGCTTTTTCCATCCATCCGAATGGCACATCATACGGTTACAGCCAGCACTGGTTTGAGCAACGGTTTTAAGGTTAGTGTAAACCGATAGCTGACATTAAAGACGGTTTACTTGATAAACCGATGAACTATGTCGTGCACATAAGTGAAATTTTACGAAGATTAATATTGGGAAATGAGCGTATTCCTTACTTCAGCGTGCAGCGTATACTTTGGATAGTCTCGGATAATAGGTGGCAAAACTGCAGGTATTAGTGTCAGCTTCGTTTAGTTGCGATATCTCAGTGTCGAATCTCTTCGTTTTCCTTTTTGTCCCACAAAATGTTCTTACCAAAGTCTTATCTAGCGTTCATGACAAGCTCATTGATTCTGTCCTAAGTTGAGAGCGCGATCTTTTGGAGAAGCCTGTTTATTTTGAAGTCATAGCTAATTAAGTCGTGGTATTCCGCTGGTTAATACTGATAGGCTGTCGTGCATCGTCGCCACACACGTTTAGATACCAAGTGGTCAATGGCAGTCTGCATAGCTTATGCGGCTCTAAACAAACAAGGGAGCATGACAGTTGTCGTCACAAAGTCTTCCTAGGGAGGAATGCGCAGTGGTTTTGAGAACCTACTGTCAGTGGTGCACGAACACATTGCCGAGCTCATGGACGGCGTACGCAGGACAGTCAATGCACTGATGTTCACTAAATGTAGACTGAGTGTTTGTTAATAAAAAGAATAAAAACAATGTGCTTTTCAAAATAAATTCCTACTGGCTGTATCGTATTTTGTCAAACTGTATGCGGGATATCGTGTCCGACCGATCGAAACCGTGAAAGATGTTTATGCTAGTATAACTACCGTTAGGTCGAAGAACAACGGGTGATCAAAGGTCCATCGCATCGACGATGAATATTGAGGAGCAAGCATGTCCATACTAAAACGTAGCTACCTGGAAACGGGAGTCTTACGCTTATCATATCCGATCTTCGCCGGTTGATTGTTTTCACATACATCAGTGCAAACAGTCTTGCTAAGATCTTAATGTTCTGGTCCAATGTTAAGTATTTGTAGCTCTTCTTGCTAGTTGCTCGACGGTTCATCAGTCTTGTTCAGTGAAATAAGTGGACTTGGATTTTTGTTAACACGCATTAATTTGTCACACACTTTCGGGCAAAAATGCTTTCACTCGTGCATTTCACACCTGATTTCGAGGCATCAGGTGTATTCTAGCGACACATGCTTCGACCCTGTAAAAGTTATCTTTGTTTCAAATATGTGGACCATACAGGTTCGATTAATTTCGCTGTTCCAGAAACAGAACCACGTTCGTTCTTGTGTAAAGGGGCTGTTGTCAGACAACGTCAATGAACATTTTTACTCTAATCTAATTCGACGCACCATCTAGCTCTAACATATAACGCAACCGTAAGGCCGATCATTCACTTCAGTTTTGCTACCACGTCAATCCGCTCGGTGAATGTTTGAAGAGCCTGTTTGATCATCGTCATGTGGTGGAAACATCACGTTCGTCTTGGCGCAGGTCTCCAGCCTATCGCTTGGATGAACTGACTCTGTCGATCATTGTGTCTAACCGCTTCACTTCAAGGTCTTCGTTGACCTAAAATTGTCATGCGCATGCCTATCCATCAAGTGCCACATCATACTCTCTTTCGTATATGTTAAATCAACCCGGGGACAGCATTACCATTATATATATCTGGGTTTGGGCATACATCCTTTATGCTGACGCTTGCCTGTGCGAACTAACTCTAACTCCACGATTGGGGCTCCGAGGTTACAAACCACTGTTTGGTGGCATTTTTGGATATTGTTAGAAGCTGTGGCCAAGTGCTTTCGTACTATTAGACGAAACTGAGCAAGATGCTTTGCAGCCTTCAGGTTGTGCAGATCTGGCTAGCATAACCCATAATACTTGCATGGCTCTATTCCGTACCCATTTCACTTTTGCAGACGTGTGATAGCTGAGTTACCAACAATTATGAGTGAGTGAAGCGATCTACTGTTGTTATGGCTCTTTCACCAAGTATCATTTATCTGACCCGGTGAATATCTGCCGTTTACGCAATCGTTGTTTCTCATTTGCTCTCCGTTTTATGTTCACTCATTTCCCTGATTCTGAAGGCGCCAGCAGTTTCGTACTTGGAGCAAATGCTCTTGTAATAAGCTCATTCAGCCCCAACGTTTGGCAGTGTAATCATGGACGATCCATTCAACCCTTCCAATCTACGCAATGATATCTTGTGTACAGACTAAACACTCATCGTCTTGTATATTTCTCAAATTTATTAGTATTTATCCACTTTTCCTTTTGCTATTTCCTCCACTATACGTCCTTTTCCCTATGTTGCGGCGCTGCCAATCAATCCTGTAAATGGTTGAATGTCAAATAAATAGGTATATATATTTTTAAAACTATCTCCTCTTCAAACACGTTCCACTATCAGTCAGATTGATGAAATATAACTTTTTTCTCAACAATTCTCGGCACTACGAACATCATCTGTTCATTTTTCAATTATATGGTATTTGCATTATCAACTATTTGAACAGTCGTTTGTCCTGACTAGCGGTATTTTTTCCTCTTGTTGATTTGCTTTTTTTGATCAGATTTTTTAACATTTTTACTTACACCTTTGTTATAATTTGTGTGTGCAGTGTCGATTCCGCGACAGAACTTGACCCCGAGTCGTACGAATTTCCTCCGATTGAGCTCATCCCTGAACTACGCACTCCCACCGAGTCCGTTATCTCAAGCACTTCACAACCCTCATCTGTGCCCTCAACCTCGTCATCATTATCGCGGACGTCTTTATCATCAGTCTTATTATCACCATCTTCAACTGAAAACGCAGCATTTGCACAAACCGTTGACATACCTCCCCCTGTTCCCACACATCCTTCTTTAGACTTGTCAACCCTGGAGTTCACAAATGACACTGCATTTACATTTCATTCGAATAGTCCTGTCGCTTGTTCAGCCACAAGCTTGACCTTGGTCTGCCGTCTACCTTATCCAGAATGGACTTTGGAGTTATGGTACTTGGGTCCAGACTCATCTGATCCAAATCTAGGTGGACAAACCAATCGAAGTACTGTGTGTTTCGAAAACAATGGTGACTGTTTCAACACGCCTCCCGTCTGGCTAAACGTGAGTATCCCTTCTGTATGGTTCATAATTACTTGTCGTCTTAATCACTCAGTTG
Organism: Paragonimus heterotremus; assembly: GCA_013368495.1. Lineage (NCBI taxonomy): Eukaryota > Metazoa > Platyhelminthes > Trematoda > Plagiorchiida > Troglotrematidae > Paragonimus > Paragonimus heterotremus. The sequence goes on along the minus strand of LUCH01000620.1, from coordinate 184,889 downwards.
TACTTCGTGAGGTTCAGTCAGCCTAAATGTGCAGAACGCGGCACGACCCTATCATGGATCATCATGGATCACATGTGCGTTGGGTCCTAACAAATTATATATCTAAACAATAGCGATTGCAACGAGCCCATGGTTTGAAATTAAAAGGCCAGAGTCGATGACACTAAACCATATGTAAATACAGGGTTAAATTTCGCTCGTGTTACTTCAATGCAGCAAGTTCCCAGGTCTGGCTGAGGGAATGAATCTAAGCAAGCACGTATCAGTGAGCCTACTGATAGTACCAACAGAATTGTGCGTCGAAGGTTCAACTCATTCGTAATAACACAATCTGCTAACAGAGGATTTTAAGACTATTTCATATGTTAATTATGCTACACAGTGTACCCAGAATAGACACCACTTCACAAGACACAAACGCTGTTGTCTGGCTAGATAGTCTGTTAGGACCCACTGCACGTTTAATCCATGATGATGTGGGAGTCGTGCTATGTTCTGTACACCTAGATTAATTGAACCTCATGAAATACGGTTGGGTGATTACGACGACAATTAATTATTTGATGAGTAGTAAGTGATTTTTGTTTTCATATAAATTGAACGTCACCCATGGTTGATCGCAGCTATCTCATTCCCATAGACTTTCCGGTCGGCCCCTTTCGAAAAGATGCACCAGATTCCAGTTTCGCTGTTGTTAGAACCCCGGCCACGCCTTCATGAGGCAACCGTGTTGACCACTGCGCCATTGACCTCACATAAGGCACGACCGAATTATCATATGTGAACACTCAACCATTTTCGCTTGTGAATAATGATCAGTTGTGGGTGATATTCAATCCGTATGAAAATCAAAATCCTCTACTACGCACCAATAGTCAAAATGCCGCTCAACAAGTTAATGATTTCTGTGATTTCAACTTGGAGAAAAGTCCTAGTCGAGGGGTCATCGATTGGAGTTAACAGACAGTAACTGTGTCTCCTGTCGAGGCAATCGGGCAGCCTGATCATTACTCACAAGCGGAAGTGGTTGAGCATTCACATATGATAATTCGATCGTGCCTAATGTGAGGTCAGTGACACAGTGGTAAACTCGGTAGCCCCATGAACAACGTGGCGGAGTTCTAGTCCTGGCATTGGCGATGATATGCACTACTGATGAGCTCTAATGAGAGCGAAACTCGAGTCTGGTGCTTCTTTTCGCAGGGGGCCGACTGGAAAGTCTATGGGAATGCAACAGCTGCAATCAATCGTGAGTACTGTTCATTCTGTGATTGCTTATGACTGCGTTTACGATCCCGGTAACTGCGATTGCTTATGCCTTCGCGACGGTTGATTTACAAACTAACAAGCGTCACCCATGACTTCAAAAAAGGTTGGTTGAGGTGTTTCCAATAATGGACAGTAATGAACAGTTATTCACCTGTCCCGGGTACAACGGTCTGTAGTCTGCGATACAAAGGACAAGTGGCTTGATTACCAATTTGACATTTAGTCACAAGTCCTGAATTCGCATCCCCAGTGTAAATGGTGCGGATTAGGCTCAACGAGTCAGGCTAGAAAGCTACTTTATGTTCCCCAAGGGATGGAGTATTCAGCAGTTACACAACCGCGCTTTCCGTAGGTACAATATTTAAAACCAAAACAACTATACCGCTGATTCTTTGGCAAACCTTCGTTATCAGTAAAAAATCATATTGAGTAGAGGCTGACAGAAGAACCGTAGGTACGAGTGCGGACAAGTTAGTGAAGTGGACTTACTCGAAAGCCAAACTAGCTGTTTGCCACTGTACTGGCGGTCATTCGCTCTGTCCGATTGCGACATGTCACTTAATATATTGCATGGCAGAAGATAGTTTTTGGTGTAACAACTGGAGACAGTTTCTAGAACCGTTATTGTTAACATTACTCGTTTGCTTACCAAGCTGAACAATCGTTTTATAATCCCGAAAGATAGATGTGATGGTTGGCGTTGCTTGTATTCATTCTTTCTGTTATGTTTCGTATCATATTTTCCATTCAGTTGCCATTTAACCCAAGTTATAGGAACGTCTAGATGCACATAATCAACTGCTTTTCGTTGAATGTAACTTAGAACTGACTTCTAACCTCTCGGGGTTAAGAATGACGCTAATTCATAAAGATGACATTTCAATTTAACTATCCATGCCACTGCGTTATCTCTAATTCCTTGTCACATACTGTTAATGGGGCTCGTCGTTTCTCCACAGTTTTGTATATGTGACTGAGTTTGACATTGTTTTCAACAGACTGTAATCAGTCAAGGTTTAGTTAATCATATTTTGGTTGTTTTTTCGTACTGCACAATAGTTTGATCATTGGGTTGTATGAAATTTATAAAACTACGTAGCTATTAGGCGGGGGTTTCGGAATACAGTTGCTCTTAATGGGTATCACTTAGGAGAATACATCGATTTCGGTCCGTTCATTTCAAGCGAGTTGACCGTTGACCCATAATTCTCACGTTGTTTGTCACTGTACAGTATTTTTGGTCATATGTATGCTCAATACTGACATGTTTCCGAAAATCCACACGGAATTCCTCGACGTTGCCGGGCTTGTGGTATGTGTTTTTACGTCTCTCGACTCGCATCACTGACGCTGGGCAATTCCTGATAGTTTTTTTCTAAAATTAGTTCTATGATGCGCGCATATCCCTTCATTCGTCTCCCCTTCCTTCTACCCAGGTCTCTAAGTCAGAGGTTTTCTACCTACGTAGTCCCAACGGCCGAACACGGACCATGTACAGTTTCTCAAATCTCGTGTCCTTTACCATTGAAGTCCTGAATCGAACACATTCCGGCATTTATCTGTGTAAATATGGATCCCTGTATAAAACCATCCGGATTGAAGTGACAGCTTGTGCTGACGAAGGTACATGTGCACCGTTTTGTACTTTGGTATTGTTTTGGTTGTTAATGTACTTCGCCCACGCTTTTCTCTCCCGTTGTTGAACCATAGAGATTAATGATTGTATTTTTTAGGATTTGAATGAAAACATAACCGAGGTTCTGGTCGCATGCCCCAGACCTTTTAATAAACAGTCTGAGGCGCGATCCATTTCCAAGTAAACGTGAGCTTTAGTGTGCACCGACCATGTCGCTGGAGCATCAAACATGTATGCACGTATGTTTGGTCTGCCTTGATTGTTGTCAAGCCGTGTGCATTGTGTCTGTCAGCTGTGCTCATCATATCTCATGTGGGAACTGAGGCCGGATCGCAGGGAGATAGAAAACAGGTGGAACTTGCTTGTCCGTACGTGTGTGTATGTATGCACGACAGAGGACTGGGAAGCTCGCTTACAGGTGGCACACCTGTTTGGTTCTCCACCCGCCAACCCAGACCTAACGCTGGACGCCCGTACAGTGCTCAACTCAGTATGAGTTGGGTTGAGGGTCGTAGCACGGAACGGGGTCAGTTTTGTGCGCTGCCTCATGTATGTGTGGTAGGTTGATTCGAGTACTCTGTACGGACCCAGTGTGGGCAGTGGTTGGTGTGGACCAGAAACAATGCCGATCGTGGTGTGATGAAAAGCCTGGTGCGATTCATTGTCTAGCTGCGTCGTCTTTTTATCTGTGCGTGCAGATCAGTGGATGGCCAAGTCGGCAGGTCCAGCAGCCGTGTTATGAACCTTTGATGAGATATCCTCGTGTCCATCGAAAACAAATGTCATGTTTTCATGCTTGTATCTATTGTTGGATTGAACATTTGACATTTCGTTTATACTTCATTGTAGCAGACTGACAATCGATTGGCCATGTGTAGTGGCAGCTTAATTACAATGTTCGATTCCACTGTCTTCAAGTCTTTCTGCTGTGACTCTGGTCTGCATGCTGGTAGGATGCGCTTAGTTCCTGTAAATTTTGATAGTATGACTCGAATTCTTGATCTTGTGTGGATGATCTTGGTTGTATAATAGGTTGCTTATTCGATGCATACATCCACATGGATTCTTGCAACCATTTTCCTATAAACACCGTTCCAACTCTTTCTTCATTGACCTTGTCTCTTTGCATGTAACTGTGAACTAAGATGTGTCTGCTTTGTCTCCTTCGACAGGGATTCATTTCAGATTCTTTCAAACTGCTTTGTGAACGACTTAAGCTGTATTGCGATCAAGTGGATGGTATGCAAATTATGTGTACGATTTCAAAGAACGCTTGAGTATCTCATGTAGGTCATCCTGTACCGACTCTTTTGGTAGAAATTTTTGTACACGGACTGTGTGAAGTAACTGATTGATTGAATAAATGGGTGTATGAAAGTTTATGAGTGCTCATGTTCTCTCAGGAAAGATGTCCTGTAGCTCGTCGTCGTAACCCCATTGTTTGTACTGATCATGTGCACGTCTTACACCATTAATCGTAACTCCGTTCCTGTTTATTTCACTCTAAAGGCGATAATCCTGTCTAAAGTAGACTACTTGTGTATGCGATGAGTGCGGTCGATGTCTGTAATGGGAGAGTATAGGTCGGTTATTCTGGATAATAGTTGCGCTGACACAGTCACTTTTAAATCAAAACGCCTATTCGTGGATTGGATTTTGCGATGTGTCCTTGTAGTCGTATTTGGTTGCTAGAAGGTATGTTCTAATTGTTTGACAAGATTCTTGAGACTTAGCCACTTGTACATCTCGTCTGCGAATTGTGCTCCTTTGACAAAGCACACCATGGGCAGACGAATGTAACAGACGCCTCGCGACCCAAACAACGGATATGTATGTGTCATCATGTTGATCAAGGCAAAATACATCTCGGAAGCGATGTGTATCGCAGTTAGTGTGAGCGCTATAATAGTTTGCAGCTGGTGGTAACTTTCTGGTTCTACCAGTTTTCCATCCCATATCTGTGTTGCCACATGGTGTGGAGCTTATCGTCAATCCGTGTGAATGCTCTTGCAGACGGTTAGGCGACCTGATTACGGACTGTTCTGTCGATTGGGTATGTTTATCAGCCCCTACCGATTAGCCGTGACTAACCCTGCCACTTAACTAGCATACAGCCATAAGTAGAATGAACCGTCGCTTGACGGTTAAGAAGAGGGAACGAATTGGATTTACTACACGAGAAAACCATGACCACTTTCAAACGACACTTTGCGAACATGCACATAAGAGTGAAACGGCGTCTGCAATATTGATTAATCGTATTCCAAAAATAACTGTCAACCGACGATTCATATCCACGAATCGGATCAGCATCCATATCCTTCCGACGCTTCTAATCGCCGGCTACGTGAAGCACGAAGGTTCTAGCCCCGGGGGACACATAAGTCCTGCTCTGGCTTCTTTACCGTACAGCAAATTGGCACATTTCCAGTTCAACAACATAGCAGTAGAAGGACTTGAAGTTTGTAACTGACTAGCATATGGCGTCACCTCTCGTACAGGCTTGGTACATAAATATACGGCGAAAACACTTCTGTAGACATCTTATCCTTTTTCCAAACATCTTTTGGCTGTTTTCTGTCGACTGATATGTTCAGCATCATCAGTCCTGTTTAACGGTTTGTTAGAATATCAGACATAAATACCTGTGGTGTTCGTTATGTACGAACCTAGTGGTTTTGCCATGTTTACATTCAGCCATTTTACACTTCTATTCCTCAACTTCCTACAGTTCGTGTGGACCTCAAACCACTTGTGCTTTTATTGGCGATCCCGTTGTTTGTTGTGGTGTTTATGTTTATGTCACTACTCGCCTGCATCCGCTCACGACGACAAAGGTCGGTGATCAAAGTCGTATCTAATGAACGAGGCCCCTCAGCCGGATCGAAGTACATCAACGTCGTCATTGTCAGTCGTTCAAATGCACTCTATCCTAGTGACGTGTTTGCCAGTTCAGATACAGAACCGCTCTTTCGAGCCAATCAATTAGTGTCCGTCAACGTCCACCCCCGGGACTCGGTGAAAAAACTACTGGGACAAACGCATCCGTCTCGAAAGCGTGTCTTTCGCCCGAAGCTCCCCACAGAACGTTTCTTGGACGTCAATCACGCCCGGTTTCCGTACGAGTTGATTGCCGACCCAGCATGGGAAGTGGCTTGTTCCCGTGTCCATCTGGAGCAAATGATTGGTCAGGGAGGTTTTGGTGTTGTCTACAAAGGCACTGTACGTGGTCGACTACCCAAGGATTTCAGTTTTCCCTGCCAACCAGTCACAACAGTCGCCATCAAAACGCTTAGAAGTTAGTTGTAATTGACGTGTTTTAATGTGACTAATATGTATCCGTTAAGGAACTCACTATTTGTGCCTGCAAACCTGATTCCCTCTCTTTCTAAACTGTGGTGTGAAAAGGTATAGACAAAGAGGTAGAAGAGCCCAACCAACCTCCAGCCACTCTTCACTTGAGTGTTTTGTGTAGAAGGTTTCCGTTGGGCTTTCCGAAAAAATGTCCTCTTCGATCTGGAAAATCCAATTTTGTTTTCTTTCTGTGTGTTGCTGTAAGGGTCTCATAAGCAGAATATATCCCACTTCACTTCAGTGTGAACCAGGTCGATCGTTTGCTTGTTTTCATAAAAATCCCCGGCCTCCAAAAGTGGACAACACTGCATTTCTGGATTTTCGTGCGCTTCTTAAGTCGTACGCTTTGTCACATCATCCGGTCGGTGTCATTGGCCGATACCCTTGAAACTGTCTTCTTTGACATATGCTCTGCGTCTGACACTAGTTTTCAATATTTTCTTCAGCCTTCTTGTCATTCACTGTTGTATTTAATAGACTGAGAAAGACACGATGTTATAAACAAATTATAATATTCAAGGTTTCAGCCGCCTCTGATGGGCTTCTTTGGGAGTGTGGTAACGGAAATCATTTTGCTAATCCGAATTCATTCTTACTAAATTTAGTACGAATATTCTACACTACGATTATACTATCTACGTATATAATTTTTCTTAGTCAATTCTATGGACTTTGTAGTATTGTGTAAAAGTTGTAACATTAGCGCGTCCATGTAGAGCTCGAATCGGCCGGTAGCACATTCATGGTTGTTTGAAGTAAAAGCACAAGATCTTGCAGAATTTTGACTAGGTGTAAAGGCATCTTTTGCGCAGATTACTTTCACACATTCCATTGTACGCATCATTCCGTTTAGTCTTACGATAAAGTTTTATGGTCACCTTATCTTTTAATAAAGTCTGCTTTATTCTCCGACCAAAAGCTATCGTTTTTCGGAACAGACGATTAGATGTTTTTAGGAAGCATTTAAACAGGATTTCGTGTAAACGGATGTATGAAAGATAACTATACAAATATTGTATGGCCAGCCATCACCCACCTCTGTGCCGTGATTTTGCAAACATTTAGTAAAATGTGCTTATGTTGCTTTGCTTCAGTGCCTCGATCTATCGATTGAGCCTACTTCCAGGAAAAGATTGTACTACGCTGAAACCCAAGGTTCTTCATACTCTCATTAAAACAATTATCAATTCTACTCTCAATCTTTATGTTCTTACATACTTGACAAACTCCTAAGCCTTCCAGGTATTTTTTACGAGATTGAAATCCAAACTTACGAATGTCTCAGTCTAAAACCCTAATCCATCGGAGTAAAGTAGCCGATTCTTTGTGGTTATCTTATTTGTTTTATTTAAAAACCGGTTTCTTGTTAATTTGAAGAGACGAGGTGTTCTATCGTCTGACCAGGATAGAGTCAATGTCTTGCTTACTGTCTAGTATGACCACCACTCTATTCACTTATACCGATAGTCTACGATACAGTCAGTGCTCTTTTTTGGTTGGTACGCCGTATTCTCCTCTCAAAAGTCATACTGTTACTATCTCCATATCTCAAGCCCGTCTAGGGCAGATTGATTCCCATCCCCGAAATGAACCGAAGTTCCGTTTATGTTGAGCCTAGTACACATGAATTTTGTGCCTGTACTAAGCAATACTGTAGCTGCGGTTATTTCAGTGAATTCGTTTAGTTAATTTTTCATACTTCAGCCATAGTTTGATTTGATGTCAGTTACGTAATACTTCTGCAAACGAACTTAGGTCTCTAGGCCACATACTGAAGATGCAAACATCAACACCGAGCACTTTTGCCGATACCACTACCCACTGGCCTGATTGGTGGACACATAGTGGCGTTTTGGCATAGGAGACTAAGGACGGCTACCGGTCTGTTAGCAAAAGTGCGTTGGATTTGCCTCGCGAGCCGGTATCCTTATGACTCGGAGTCAGTAGTTAGAGACAGTGAAACAGTTAGGTGGTGGCTAATCGAGCTATGTGAAGTGGTTGCTGCCGTTGTTTGTCTGAGCTTCCTGTGAATTTGTCTATACTAATAGGGTACAGCATTGACAGTCTCAAGATGTCTTGCTGATTACGGCTTACTTTGTTTACAGTTCAGTTGTTTGTTTACGAAGTGTGGGCGTCTCGATGCTGAAATTTGAGTTCAGACAGGTTTTTGGTAATTAGATCTAATCCACTCTTATCTCTGAGATTATGTGGTAACCAAGATTCGGGTGAACCACTGGTGTGTTACCGTCTGCGTTGGAAGTGGTGATGATAACGGTGGGTTGATGTATAGGATGTTAAGACTTATATTGATTTGTGCTCCAAACCACTTGTTGCATCGGCGATCCATGTTGTTCACCATCTGCCTGACTCAGTGAAGCTGCGTAGTACTCAAATTGTGCGCCGCGGCACTTTTGTGTTTCAGGAATTTTTTGGTATTCCCTCTTGTGCTCGGCTGCGTCTGCCAGAACGCCAAAGTCGGTCACCTTTTCAATTCAATCGGTTCGTCACTTCATGGCGTGAAGCAAACAACGACATGTATGGTTTAGTCACCGAACTTGTTTTCACACGGGCTGTTGGTGTAGCGGCCCAGTAACGTCTGAGTGACAACGTGTTGTTTTGTCGCCTGACATTTGCGTGATCAGCTGACAGCATCATCGCTTCAGCTTGAGAACGAAATAGCAAGCTTGTATAGCTGTGCAATGTTGTTATGACTGTTTTTCATATTTTTATGCTTGTGCACTTCTTATGAAGGCTATCACAATGAGACAGCCAACGGCGTTCTCATAAAATTGATTCACCTGTTGCAAAAAATGATTTTTGTCAGCCTGGTAGACTAAGACAGATATTCCTAGGGGATGGGATGGTTGCACGATTTTCTAGAGGTTTAGAGGTTTCTCAAACCCTACTCTGCTGCTGTCGCATAACTGTGGGCGAGTCTACGACGCGTTTTTCATCGGTAATATCGCTGCTCGCCATGTTTTGCGCATATTCTGTCGGAAAACATTTCATTGTGAAAAACGCTTCAGCCTGCAGTGAGTTTTTGATCACCAGAATTATCGTATTTTGCATGCACTTCCAGTGACATAAAAGTGCTCTTGCAAATTACGATTGATCTGTGGCCACATTCTCCTGGAAACCCTGGGGTGCATAACTAATTACAGTTAGTCATATTTCGATAGTTTGTGTTGCTGATAGAATAGTAATGACTCAATAGGCCTGACTGCTCTCCTGACTCTTCCCTATTTGGGAGTAGGCTAGACATCGGACAGTCACAAAAAGGACGGACGTGTATTCCGATGCTCGATTATCGGTGCCTAATAAAATCACTCTCATTTGATGAACAATTGAAATCGGTTTCAAAACTGTTTGATAGAAAAACTGAAATGAATAAATCACTCTACTACATACCTTTTTGGATTTGGTTGTTTGAATTTACACTCACATGTGTATCCTACTCACGAGTTGGTCTGTGCATCCTGAACGGTCGTGGAGATGAATAAACAATGTAGTGATAACAACGTTTGCCATTTGCATGAGTCGTATTGAACTAATCGCATTACTGCCTTTCTTAGTTAGCCAGATAAACCTGTGCTTTAGCTGAACGATGTGTTGAAATGACCAGCTATCCAAATCGGCTACCATCGTGTATTTCACCGCCTTGTATGTTTGAAGATTTCTAGTATGCTCCGTCAGGTTATTGCTTCCGTCTTCCACTCATGGATTTTCCCCCCGGTGGCACCTAATCATTGATGTGATAAACTAACAGAAAACCGAATTGCTTACCGGACAAAGTGGCGAGTTAGCACTTGCTTTGATAACTTCAAGTGCGACTATGGCAGTTGGCGCCACTGATTAAATCGACCAGCTGCTCTCTCTCTCCCTGTTCGTAACTCACAACTTCATGTGCTAAAGATGTCTTAATGAGGTTGTACGTGTAATGAGATCAATCTGGTTAAGTGTTCTAAGCTGTTCTGTTTTTCGCTGGAGGTATGGTTTTCTATCGAAATCAAATATTCTGATTCGCACATGACTTACTGTTACACACGTTTGAATTACTGATGTTTACAACAATAACACTGACAACCACCTTGCCTCTTTTTGTTTATTTTTCAGACGATTACACTGAACAACAACTGACCGATTTGATTCGTGAACTGGAAACCATGAAGCTATTGAACGCGCATCCCCACGTGATCAGACTATTGGGTGCCTGTACTCAGGGTGGTGAGTTCATTCCCTCTTTTTTGCCTCCGTTAGCTCGTATCCTTGCTGATTCATAAAGCATACTAAGTAAGTATCAAAATCGTCATGTATCTTTTTTTCACTTTTCTCGTTTTTTATATGGGAGAATAAACTTATTTTTTATATATTTTGAATCCACACTTCGTCTGACCTCAAATTAGTGCGTGATGGTGATACTGACGATTATGGTACAACGTGTTACCGTCAGTAATAACGATTCGGCTTCTTCAACGTGTTGTTTTTGTTTGAATTAGCCTTAGTTAAACTTACTACAGTGGTGTACCATGCTATCCTGCGTATTCTCTCTTCGATTTGCTCTGATCAAACCAAACCGGTATGCCTTTCCTAAATCTACTACGTCCAAGAACTAATGAGTAGTAGGGGATTTTGATTTTATATGAGTTGAGTCACTCGCAATTGATCGTAGCTGTCGCATTCCCATAAACTTCAGTCAGCTTGTTTTGAAAAGAAGCATTAGACTCTTGAGACTATCGGACAACCTGAGCATTATTCAAGCGAATGTGATTGAGTGTTTGTATATGATGATTCACTCGTGCCTAGTGTGAGATCAACGACGCAGTGGTCAACACGGTTGCCTCATGAAAAGATAGTCGGATTTCTAGTTCCGGTCTTGGCGAGGATATGCACTACCAACGAGCTCTAACAAAACCGAAAGATGAATATAGTCCTTTTTGTCGAAAGGGGCTAAATGGAAAGTCTATGGGAATGCGACAGCTACATTTGACTGCGAGTGGTGTTCAATTTATGTGAAAAGAGGAAGTTCCTTCAGTCTGGTGATAATTACAATGAAGCTGTATAAGGTAATTGGTAATTTACTACCCTGCTGAGCACGCGATAACTAGTTCATCACCACGACCATCGTTAACGATAATGGTAAATTCTGTGATGTCGATGGTTGTACACTTTGTTCCTTTAGGGGTTTGTCACAAGAGCAGATAGAATGAGTAGATTTAGAACGAGCAATGTCGGTTAGAATTGTGGGTCGATACACCACCGTCCTCTGAATTTGTTTGCCACACTGTGAAAGTTTTGTTTCAACTTGGTCCCCAGCTGAACTGTAGTTAGAGTGAGTCTGTGTTCTAACGGTTGTTATGCATCCAGGAGTATTTTGATAGGACTGACTATCTTCAGAACTTTCTTGTCGGTGTCTAGTAAACTTTCCATGACTCTAGTACTCGAGGGAACATGCCGTGCTACTGTTTCACTTTGTATCAGGGGGAAATCAGACAAAACATTTAGATGCTTTTGTCTTCGTTTTTCTGTCGTGGCGTATCCGGAAGGAGTTCGTATGTGATTCTCGTACATTCTTCATCGTAGTCTGTACATTCTGCTATTCTCTGATCGACATATAACCCTGGTCATCCAATCGATTACGTTACTGTTAGTATTGTTGTTAGTGACCTACAAAAAAGTTGCTTGTTGAAAACTTACTTAGCTGCCGGCGTCTTTTTATGGTATACATCGTTACATGCTCTTATGATATATTGCGTTATATTATGATATTGCACATGTCAACACATCATGCATGTTGCAACTTACCTAGGCGTATACTACTACTTGGTAGGGTCCCTTACCGATGTATTTCAATGCATGAGCGTAGTACATGTTAAACATGTGTAGTTAACTTCGTCATTCGAGTGGTGCGCAATCAACACAAATCCAATGATACCGACAAATTAACGGTCGAGTGAAATGGGGGTAAACGTTCATGCGATTTTACAGGAAGAACCATAGAAACATGGAAGACATGATGTAGAGAAAACTCCTCAATCAACGATTGCGGATAGATTGGTGACAAAGGAAATCTATCACTGGGACGGGCATATTTTGTATCGCTTAAGTCACTGACGCCTTATTACCGATACGTCACTCGAGTTGCGCCAATTGTCCACATTCAGCGGATGTGAACTTCAATTATATAACAGAACTGTGAAGTAATTAAGACGGGTCTATGCTATGCTCGCGTCCGATCAAATGATAAGAGATTGATAGTAGCGACGATCGGTAATGGGCCAAGGTTTTTATTCACTGTCTTGCAGTTTGTCCAACTAGCCACTTAGGAACATGCTAGGCTATTGGAATGGCTAAATTCCTCTCAGTTCTTTCTAGGTAGCTGGCACCACAGCTTCATACTTGAATTGATAAATACGATGAAAACCGGTGAGAATCGGTTTGTTTGCACCATCGATTGTTCGTCGTTTAATCGACAGCGGGCATGGCATAGATACGTGTAATTGCTCCACAATCCCTTTGCGCGAAGTTCGCGTCCGGTAAGGTTAGTCAAAGCTGTGCTACTTGTGCAGGCTGTTCGGTAAAACACGTACGGACAAAACGTTCAAGAGCTAGGTGGCATACATAAAAACGATGTCATGAAGAAGTATTTTGCTGAATTAGAAGTGAACGAAATCCAGATTTATTGAAAATACAATGTCGACAAAATGGGCTAGATACATCAACGACATTGTGTGTGCTCTATTGATCGTTCTGCGTTCCTTGTACGATAATCTGTAAGGATCCATTTTTCAAATTGCTATCTGCTTGTGTTTTTGGATGACGTTATTTAGGATAGGCTGATCAAGTTTTCAGTATTTGCACAGCTAGGTATGTGTTCTTGCTCAATCAACCAGATTCAAGCAGGACAACTCGCCCGTGCTTAAATTGCACAGATTGCAGAAAGGGAGTGGCTGACATGTAACCATGCATAGAACATTGGGCTGAGACTCCGTGGACGTATTTCGCGGTGCTATTGTTGTGGTGACTTATGCGCTCTGACTCTCTCTCTATCTCTCTCTCTCGGTTAGCCTTATCAGATAAACACCAATTCGCCATGTCACTGCGTCTTTATTGCGCTCGGCATCAAACATGTGATGGGAATTGGGTGATACAATTCAGAAACTTGGTTGTCAACATCAGTGCTCCGACGACCCATAATCACTCAACAATGTGGATCGACGTTCGTATTACCGTTGAGAGGTATACATCGGGATGGTTCAGGCTGTGAACGTCAGGGGTTTTAGGGATCTTAAAAAATGGCCGTTGAAATGCGAACCAGATTACACTGAGTCTTGAAGAGGGTAATCCGAACATGACAACTATGTAGTATCAGACGGTATCAACTCCTACTTTAGACTACGATATCCCATCCGACTGACTCCGGATCATCTGTGCTTGTTTTCGGGTTCTCCACATGGAACCTAGTCGCGTTTATAACCAGAACAGCGGGGTGGTCCACGGTTGCTGTTCTTCAACATATAACGACCAAGACAATCTCTGCACTGTGACGAAAGCTATGTTTATTCCCGAAGTCCATGTTCCGGATGGACTAGTTTCGTCGAAGTGTGCAGAGTTGGTTAGGCGCTACGAGATCTGAAGAGTTTGCATCCTGAGACAGCGAAAATAGTTCACATGATCCCACTGCCAGTGATTCGATTTCGCTACACACATCTGCTCAATAGAAAACAGGCATAGGTCCGGTTGTTGTTGCTGTATCATCAGTGTTACGTTGTGAAACAGGCTTGTTTGGTCTTGTGGATCCAGCAACAACAGTTTCAGTCCACTGGTGATGTAAGTGATAGACCAAGTCAATGTGCCTAGTTTCGATAAGATTGAACCTTAGAAGCGATTGACATAAGCAAGCAAATTGTCGCGTAAATGGTGCTTTATTCGACATGCTGATGATTTTATTCCGCATTTATATACCGTTTTCATGTGTGAATCACGGCAAGATTAATGTTGAGTGAATAATGTATGCACCACGGTTGTATTTCTTACTTGAACGTTCATGGCACGGTTTAAGATGATAGTTGACAAAAGAGGCAACCACAAGAGTCAAATTCATTCCTGAGCTGTGCATTGGTTTCGGATCCCCCCCCCTTATTCCACGCGTCTCACGAACTGCTGTCCACCAAATTTTTTTCATCACAGACATACCATAGGTCGAATACGTTTTTGCCGTGAAGGCATGTTTATTTTGAACTAATTAGGCCACGATACCTCATCGCTTGATGATGTTAAACACTTGAGAAAGCCTGAAGTACTTATTGCTCAACTGGCACGTTTGTCACATGCGTTTGTACAGAAGTACCTAAAATATCGTTTATCTTGTCCAGACCAGACATGCAAAGACATGACTGTTACCATTCAGTCCTACCATAAACGAATGTGCAGCAGTTTTGAGCAAATATAACCGCCAAAACAGCAATGTATTGTTAGGTTTACGAATAACATGCATGGTGGAATGGCTAGTGAAGAGATGCACAACGGCGTGGACGAAGTAGTCACTAGTATAAGAGAACGAGAACACTATCCTTTTATTCTGCATAAATTATTGTCGATCGTACTTACGTTTTTTGTCCAAACATGGATAGGCATTGCGTTCAGTCAGTCGGAAGTGTGAAGGACGGTTATGCTATTGTAACGATCGGGTATTCGTTACCGGTGAATAAGCGAAGGGGATGCACTTGCATAAAAACACAACAAGCAGAGAACGAGGGTTATACATTTTATACTGTTCAATCCGCGCCAATCATACGTCAATTGACTCTAGTTGTTCTCCAACAACGCAGGTACTCCTTCATATTCTGCTTCAATTTCGACGCTGTTTTAACCGTTGAATCGCTCCTCTAGCTGACAGACTCTATCTGTCTTTTCAGGTATTTAAATTATGTCAAACAAAGTGAATGAACTGAAGTATCATTTCCAACTTTGCGAGTTACGTCTTCCCATAGAAAGAACCTCAAGAGCATTCTAACTTATATCTGTTGTAACTTTGTATGACATCTTCCCGTGTGAGTATGCATATTGGGAAGAATTACTTTTGCTATTCTGATGTATGAGGTTACATATCATTACTGCGTTAAACAGAGAAGACGCAAGATGTGAACGTCCTTGAAACAGTTCTTTTTTAGGTTAGTTCATAGGAAAACACTGTTATGTCCTAAAGGACCGTGTGTAAATTATTGTTGTATGAAGTCAGGTTACATAATTGCGTAGTGGATTTCTGCACTGGGGCATCGTGAGGAAAAGGCTCGTAGTCCGGGTAGCATTGAACCAACTCTGTGGTGTGAAGCGAACAAATCATGCTGTTTAAGACGTCCGCGTCATCTCGCTCCCTGTGTCCTGGCTGCTTCCGCGACTAACTTCGACGTGTCCTTGACCGATTGTCAATTGTCGAACAATGGCTGCTGGCACCTGAACTGTCCATGTGCATGACTGCCGATCATGTGAGTGTGCAGTGTAGTTACTACCCCGTGATTCCTCGACTCTACGTTGGTTCGAGTGCACACCGAAGTTATCACCCCAATGTTGCTGTCCTGCAAGCCCAGTCAAAGTAAGTATATCTGTGTTTCGGGCTCCCGTTCGACATTGAAAATGGACAGACAGTTAACACCGATTTGTCAGGGCGTACTTGGACTTGGCATGGAAGGGGCACGGCTGCCGATTGCATGTCCCGTCACCCAAAAGAAATGGAGAATGCTGTTGGTGTTGTTGTTTATCCCACACTACTGTCCGGCTACATGATCTCTATTGGATGCCAATGATTCGTTTGAATGTTCGGGCTAATGCGTCACGATTTCACCTCAGTAACTTGAGTGGTGGGGAGCACACATATGACAATTTGACGCTGACCGGTTTGACGACAAAGTGAGCATTTCCACAATCTAAAATAATGGTGGTTCGATTCTTGTTTGTGTTGCCATCTGGTCAGCTCAAACGATTGAGCAGATCTTTATCGCACTGTTTATGGTTCTGTCTACAATAATACACTAGAAACGTTGATTGTGAATACGTTCAAACTGGAATGGCTAACTATTTGAAGGCATTGATGCTCCGACCTAGTCGTACAATTTTATGTGAACTTCTAGTGCGTCTCTAATTATTGATCATAGCCAATAATAATAAATATATTTATTATGGTTTGCTCCGTCCATCTGGTCTTAGTCTCGTAAAACATCCCTGGAATCACGTTCACTAAATAATTACCAAGAGAATAGAACCGTGGACACTTTTAGAGCATGGCAATGAGTTAGGCAAGTACATATCACGGAGCATATCAGCCGCACGGGCAGAAAAGTCGTTACACTAGCTTTCATCAGTCGTAGACCAATCTAATGTGAACACTCCTTTGTTTCCCAAAAATTTATATTGATTGTACTATGAATATTTGTTGTCTAATGGTCTGTGGTGCTCACAATACAATGTTCAGTCAGACGGTGTAGTGCCGCTTAGCAGCTTCTCATGCGGAACTCATTTTATCAAAGAATCACCGGTATTCATCAGAAGTCACTTAAGCAGTAGATTCCAGAAGGTGAGGGTATAGTCAGATGAAAGTGCAGTGAGCAACAATCGTCTTATTTCCAATGCTAAACCGAAAGTGGCTAGCCAATTCCAGTTGC
Organism: Paragonimus heterotremus; assembly: GCA_013368495.1. NCBI lineage: Eukaryota > Metazoa > Platyhelminthes > Trematoda > Plagiorchiida > Troglotrematidae > Paragonimus > Paragonimus heterotremus. The sequence goes on along the minus strand of LUCH01000620.1, from coordinate 167,972 downwards.
CTCTACATCAGCCTATTTTGTCGTTAAGTTTTTATCACTCGTTTTCTACACTGGATTTTTTGGCATCATGTTTCGGATGAGACTTCTCGCATCATATGCAATCTGGCTGCCCAATCATAGACAGGATGAGTCGGGTAAGACTTGCGGACCTGGAGGGTATTGAAAAACATTTGTCTTATTTCTCCGACGATTGACGTAAAGATGTATTTCTGGCATTGGGAATGGTTGCATTACCCGATGATTGGTTTATGTGTGTAATATTGTATCAGCCGTTCATGTTTACCGTGTCGTGTGCAGCGTGTAGCTCGGTTACTTTGGGCTTAAAGTTTGGGGTGACTGCTCTTACTCCTAAAGTTATCCATGTAATTATGAACGTGAAATCTTTCATGGCCAGTGACATCTTCGAGATATCCATCTGTGCACATACCTTCAGTTGTATTAACCGTCGTCGTTACGGATTGTACTCACTATTGACAGTTGTTCACAGAATGAGAAAACTATGTATGTAACTTTCGATTGTACTGAATTATTATGTCCTCGTTCGATACTCGGAATCACTTGGACAGCCATGGTGGTGATGTTTATAGAATTGACTCAGCATTACATATATTCATCATTGTCATTTCGGAAGTGGCTTCCCGTGTTACTGAATGCACTTACGTGCTGTTATGAATTAGAAAATTAACTGCGCCAGGCTACTCATGTCGTTGTTACGTCAATACTTCGAAAATAGTCCTCCGACTAGAAACTGTTTTGCAACCATCGATACGCCACAAATTTTATGTGCGTAATTTGTTTATTTTTTTTATCGAGCACGGATTAAGAAAACCGAGATGCTTCTCAAGTTTCACCGTCAGATCAAATGTGTTTACAACTGCGGGCATTTTGCGTTGATAAATACTTTGTCGTTTCTTTTTTAAAGAAACTGAACAAATTTCCGTCACTAGCATCCGGATAATGTGAACATAGAGTACGCAGTTTGCGGTTCTAATTTGTCTGCATATCTTTTGCTGCATTTGGTTTACGGGTTTGTGTGATTCGCTGCCAGTCAGCTCGAGAAAAGTATGACCGATATACGCGACTGTGAATTTGTCCGGCTGAACCAGGCGCCTCAGCGCGCATTTAATATTCTCAGCGTCCCGTTTTCACTCGGGCTTCCCATGACTATCGAGCACAGCAGCATTTGACTCCTGGGCTCTCCGTTTCACGTGGTTTCAACAATACTGTGGATATTTATACATTGGTACTGAGAGTACAATGGACGCAAACGTCCACTCCATCTTTTTGGTCCCATGGCTTAGATACAGCAGTCCAGTCCCTTCGGATGGTGTTGGTTTGTAGGTAGTGTTTGACGTTTACTGTGACTACCCACAAGTTTTTTTGTGCCTAATGAAATCACGCGCGTATAAATAATACACACGGTATCCGCTGGCGTGTAAACTCCAAACCTTGGCCCTATAATTAATATTTGGCTTCGTCATGGCTGAATAATAGTTTACCCTGCCGATGAACGGTATACTATGCTGGCTCATCTGATTCTTCAGAGATCTAGTGTCTACTGCTCTGCTTTGGTTTCTTTTAAAAAAGACACGTTTAAGCTTTTGATGTCGTTTTCAGGTTGTGCGTGTTAACACAGTACAGGTTTTGTATCTCTTTTGATGTACTGATCAAACATCCATTCTGGTTGATGCATTTCACGGACCGTTCGCTACACATGTGTCAAAGACAGCCATTCTTTTCGGTCACATTGCCTCATCATCAGAAATTCGTTTTGTAAGGTCTTCATTATTCGATGATCAGTCAGACCAGTTTACACTCCACCATTACAGTACGATGTATAGTTGAACTTACCGTAGTAGTTTGAAGATCTTTAGTATACTGGCAACACAAGTGAGCCTCTGTTGAACAATGTGATTTATCTGAAGCTATAGCCTCACGTTGAAGAGGTAGTTCACAACATGCTGCGCATACCATTGAAGTTGGTTCCACTAGGTGGCTGACGTTAGTGCTGATTCTTTTGTCAGCTTTCTCTTAAACTCCAACATTTTCAGTATAGTACCCATTACATTACGGTGGTTCATAGGAGCTTAAAAGATCGGGTGTTCTGGTATCTGAAGATACTCACTTGAAACGCTTCTGCTGTTGACGTATGTTGTGCGCCTATATCTAGTCATTGCTTAAGAAATGAATACTTCCATTTTAAGGCATAGTTTCGTAGAACGTTACCGGCTTCCTGGCCGTGGTCCTTAAGACCGATGTCATTAAAAACCCTGTTGGAAATGGCGTGTGATCAAAGTTACCGGCGCTGATGCTGTGAAAGCTCGTGTTCGTCTTGTTTGCATGTCAATTTTCTTTCTTCTTTATTGTATGCTGTTTTGGTCCACTACATCATAATTGTTCTAGCAAAAAGAACTGAATGGTAGCTGGCGATGAAAAAAAAATCGTCCAGGTGTCTGTATTTTTGTTGATCTTCGGGTACCACATAGGTTCCACGTAGTAAGTTAAGCCTAACTTACACAACGTTAACTGTCGTGACCAGAACGAACTAATTGTTTGGTCCAGTGTTAAGAGCTGAAGCTTAACAAGCACGGGGAAACGTTATGCTTAAAACGGTTACCTGCAAGAAAAGGAGTGAACAACCTGTTTTCTTTTTATGAGATGTATTCGAAATTTCCAATCGTACTTTTCTGACTCGCACATTAATCTGTAAAGATTGATCTCCCTGCTGTTTTGTTCATCAACTGCATTCAAGTTTTATTCTCATACTATCATGTGAATGGACGCGTTAGAGATAATAAATTACCTGGCTCAGACCTCAGTCTCACCGGACTCCGTAGATCAGTCCGGATATGTGCAAAAATGTAATCTGCCTCAGCCGAGTTGGAATTTATGACAGCCTATAGTTAGTAGGTATTCACTGATCAGGATTATCCGGAAGCACTTTTGGTTTTTTGGTCATTGGTACTCATCAGGTATCCGTACTCGGTGTACTTCGACCATAGATCCTGCTATATGATTGACAGATGCCGAAGATAATATGTCACATTTGCAGTGTTTCTCATCTGCACTATTTCAATAATTCCTTTGGGTCTCAAAAGCATAGAGCAGAAATGGTTGACCGTCTAGCGTTCATGTAACAGGATTCATGGTCTGGGCTCGTATGGTTCACATACCCATTAAACTGGTCGTGTTTCCGGCAGATTTTGATCGAGGGATTCGTGTTGCTTCAGCTACCAGAAATAAGAATGGTCCGCCTTTCAGGAAGGTTATCATGATTCCCCCGTCTTGCATTGGTTAATCGGCCTGTCCAATGTGGTAGCTGCATCGTTCCACCGTTTTTCCTTCACAAAAGTCCACACACTCCGTTTTATAAGCGAATTGTAGTTGACCTATCAACGATCTACTTCTGATCACGACTGTATATCATTTTGCACATGCGGGTCATTAGCCAAGTGAGTGTTCTGCGTCGAAACCATCTGTACACGAACCATCCCTCAGTGTGCACGTGCACATGAGGGCAAGTAGAGATCGATCGTGGGGGGCACCGTTTTCAGGGGAAGGCCTGTTAGAGTCAGTCAATACGCTATGAACGGTGCTATTCATGTGGTATTAAAAAAAGTATGCAAGTTTTTGTGACCCGGAGATCTATGTCCATGCATTGGCATGTAGGCGGTGCTATAGGGCAAAGCTAGGCGACATCGCATTTTTGGTCAGTTAACGAAGTGTTGCGTTGTTTGTTCCGTCGGCTACTCTTGACAAGGTCTGGTTGATCTTCGTTGAAGCCACGTCACGGGCCAATTCCTCACGCTGTTAACACTACTACCCGTCGCCGGCGCAGTGGTAGAGCCGGTCGTGTCTAGGCCGTTTTTTGTGATCCACTCACGCACTATCACGCACACCATTGCGCCGTGTGCGCAGCGTGGACGTGCCATGCACGCGACTGCTCAACTGCCGACGTGACCAGACCGCCTGAGTGTCAAGGTCGAATCCGTCTGGACAACCGGACCACATGCATCACGTGCCCCACGAGAGGACCTTGAGCCCACCCACCTTTGGGTGTGGGTATTGACGGATGCTTGGATAACGTACCTTGGTGTAAGTCATGCCTAACAGGCCACCACACGCACAAATCTTGTGTAGACGTGCTAGCCGGCGTGTGCGCGAGTGATGACAAAGTTTGAGCCGGGTCGCATACTCGGCCCTGGAGCACTGAGTGCTGAAGTCGAGTGTGGATGAGTTGCGACTCATGCGTAGAATGTGTGTCACGGTACATGCAACCTTGCGACTCTCAGTCGTTCTGTAGACCATCGTGAGATGTGGACAATCGTGAAAATATTAATCGTTTTCATCGAACGTGATCAGTAGCATTTGGACAACTGAATGCGATGCTTTTTGCGACTAACTGGTACGGCTCAATTCCATGAAGGTTCAGACATGACGGACAGGATTTCTCGCTAGATCATTTGAGATAGTCAGTGTCATCTGTCGCTTTAGAGCTAAAAACGATCGTTTAGAAACCAAACACTACGGATTAACCGCCTGCGTCGGCTCTTAAGTATTAACCTTTGGTTCCTGGCTTCTGTATGAAAGGAAATATAGTAGAATTACTTCATCCTGTGGGACTGTGTACATTGCTCTGGTGCCGTGAACTACAAATTTCCTTACATTTCCCGATTGCTACTCGAATTTGGTGACATTGAAATGGTGACTCAACATCCACCCCATAGAATGTTTGCTGCTATGTAGCATATTGTATTGAATGGACGCAAAACCTGTTGTATTTGTGTAATGCTTTGAACAGCTCTTTATTCTAAATTTTCATTTTTTTTACTGACATATGTAGAGGTACCAAATACGTAGTTTTATGTAAATGTTCCTATGGGTAGCAATGTGAAAATTTCAAAGTCGCACCCATCTCAGTCATTGGTTTGCAAAATGTAGACATCTGGATGTTGAACGGAAATTACGGACATGAAGTCCTTTCCTATCCCTTTCTCTTATCGCTTTGTTATGGCTTATTTTCTTCTCCTCATGATACTTAAGCATCAGTGTCAACCACTGATATACTGCTGTCGATGGTAGTTGGTTTTAATTCCAACAACCTGTGTATGAATTCGTCTGACGTATGAAAAAAGGCAGTTGACCAATAATTCACTTGGTGCAATGCAGTTAACATAGTCCATTGTGTGATACAGCTTCTTACATTCTTTTGCGTACAGACGTGACCGTCTCTACTCGAATAGTGTGAAAGCATGTATATGAACGTCACACATGAATACGTCTGACAATTTGGGTGGTGAACAGGAAAAACGTTCAAAATATGCACTTGAACATATAATGCGCTTCGGTAATCGCCTGGGTTTTTGAAAGATCAGGACTGTCAGTTGGGTTGTATCAGAGAGCGTTAATCGAGTCCACCCGATGCCTTGGACATAACGTGATGCCGGTACGTGCTTTGGAAGTACAAGTGTGCGTTCATGATATGTCCCGAGTTCGGAATTTTTCAAGTACTTAGGCGACTATCGAACCACCTTGCAGGTTTGAAGGTGGAATGTTCCGACCAGGCGAACGAAATTAGGTTTCGGTTGTTGAACTTCCCACCGTCTAGATTTGACAATCAGAGAGTAATGTTTTTTATTACACATGCAGGCCGGACAATCTGAATTAAGTGATTCGGAGTTGGTTCTGGAAAAATACACTAATCCGTCAATCGACCTTTCACATTTCAACCAATCGGTTTTCTATGGCCGGTATGTAATGCCCGATAGCATTGTAGTGGAGTAGGAAGTAGTGGTGACTGGTTGATTGAACGGTATTACATGGTAGTCATGTTATCTATCGGTTCCGAAATATGAGAATAACAAATTACTTTGTTCACTTCTGATAAGCGTTATTCAACTGGTGCATTTGTGAGAGTGCAGCGAGTTGTTAGTGAGAAGCCTCGTCCCCTACGTACCAGGTCCGTGCCAGCCAACCGATACTAACTACCTCTGTGTATCATTGTCTAGCAGCGTGTTTTAGTTTATTGTGGGGAAGATGGCGAGGAGAAAATTCCAAACTGTTTGGAATGTCTTTCATCTAAAGTTATCTGGATTCGCTCTTGGTTTAACCAGGAATCAAGCAGTTGAAAGCACTGCTATTTTTGATCTGTGATTTTCTTCGTACGCTTATCCTCCCTCCACGAACCCGTCCGACCGTTATAAATCTTAGTTTATTACACCGAAGGCAAACTTTCAGTTGTCTGAATATACAGAGCTTAGAAAGCACATTGCCGAGGATTTCGTTTTCGATTGCAGACCGGTTTTTGAACAAATGATTCGAAACTGTGTCAAAAGAGATGAAAAATGAAGGAACAAACATACGCGCCATTGAATTAATTACTTCCACATTCAGGAAAGACTTGCCCTTTGCTCTCAAGTACCGTGAAATCGGACTTTATGCTCATCGTTCGGGCAATTTATTATCATTACGGTGATTATTTTCATTAACGTGACTAACCCTTCCAACGTGTATTTCGCTGTCATTATACGATCAGTACACTTTGGATTGTTCATGCAGTCGACAACACTACACTTTTCTTGTTTGTTGTTTATTTGTTATGTATTTGCCAAACGTTCTCATCGTGTTAAGGTGGTTGGTCATTCAATATATGTGGTGGGGCAACTGTATCTCAGAGTGAGTCGTGTTCCCCTGTCCAATCACTAAGCGTTCAGTTAGCCAGCGTTAGGCTTTCGTGTTCTTAACGTTTATGTGGTTATCGCGCACGTATGTAGACTGCTGTATCATACTTTCGACCATCACACGGAGAAGCACGTGATATTCTTTTGTTGAGTTTGTGAACCTCATTAACATCGTGTGGTTTTTTAGATCCACACAGAGTCCAGGGTGAAAAGCTGAACCCGTGATATTCACGCGCTTGAGATTTGTGAAACAGTAGTGCTTTAACTCAACCGATTTGGTCTCCTTGTGAGTTGTTTGTAGGTTTTTCGTGCTTACCGAATGGTTTTATAGGATGGTTGTCGCATGTTTATGGATGGGCTTGCCAGTCGGGTTGTGTGTGGGGGTCTGCAAGCGTTTTGTTGACCATCGTTTGGTGGTGGTTATGGCGTGCGAAAATGTACGGTTTTCCGGTGTGACCCTTTTGGGTGTGTGCCTTGTATTTGTTTGTTGGCCTTTTTTAGCCTTTAAAATTACAAGGGTCATACGTCTGGCCCTTTGGTGTTTGATGTTCCAGTCGTGGCCGTGGGGCTTAATACTAACATTCATTGGTGTGTGAATTATCAACACCTTACCGGTATGGATGTACACAGTTCCTCTCAGGTTGTCAGTTTGTGCTGGCTATGAAGTCACATAGTTAAAGTTAAGCTTTCACGTTAACTGGGACTCGAACCTGAAATCATGCTTCTACTAAACAAATATCTGTTACTGTAGCTCCACGATCCTATGTAGTTTTGTCATTGTCTCACGAAACCGACTCTGAACTTCACACTTAAAGGCAGGTTTCTTAATTGATCAAATTGATCACGTAACAGGTGGCATGAAATGGCAGTCTTATGGTGTTATGATCCCAATAGCCCATCAGTCCATTTAACGTCATTGTAAGCCATCCGTAGCAGTCTTAAACTGGTTGTTTTTAACCGAGGT
>LUCH01000620.1:140272-151072 GCA_013368495.1 Paragonimus heterotremus | reverse complement strand
CATGGCATTCGAGAGGTGACCTTCGTTAGTTTTTTACCCGTTCGACTTTTCATTCCGCTATACCCATTAGTGACCCTAACTATTTTTTTCGGTAGACTTTCTATCTGATGCTTCGGGAATGTTTTTTTGTTACTACATTCTCTATAAATACTTTGTACTTTTCGCCTTGCCGCGCACGTTTCGGGGCGAAACAGAGCTGTTTTTTGCACGCGTCTATTGGCTTGTCTTGTGGGCGAATACGGGGACAGTCGCGGTATTCTTCGGGACGGAGATTTCCATGTTAATTATTACAAGAAAGGAGTGTTCGAGTCCTGTCAAGCGTACCACTATATCGAGAACGAATCAGTGTATCGTTTCAAAGGTTTACAGCATCCACTTTTGCCAGATCTTCCGCCATGATATCCTTACAGTTTCATGACGTATATTGTTGATCAAATATTGGAGGCTTGTCAAAACTACTGTCCAAAACTACACTGTTACAACTATGACTTACCTAGCACTGTAGCGATGACAGTCAAACGGTATCTTGTGGCTTCACGATTTGATTGTGTGAATTAGTTAGACAGGACTGCCGTAGGCTAACTACCTGTCGAGCCTGTGAACAACTGCTAATTAACAATTGTAGCGTGCTAAAATCTGGAGATTGATAACATCCCTTGCCGGTACTGACGGCCGAGAACCTCATCGGGCTGACAAAATGGGACGGTACTCAGGCTATGCATGCAATACCGACATTCATAGGCTTTGGCTGATCTAAAATATACCAAACTGAGTGCAGGCCATTCACTAATCAACCAGCCGTCGTTTCAAGATTACACAGGAGGACATTGGTTGACTTCACATGCTCATAACACAATACACAGTCAGCTTCCAGTCGATTGTAGCTGACGTATACAAAGCCAACACTTCTGAACAAAGAACTGGTCATTTCAGGTACTTCTCTTTCATGCCTGCCTGTACTGCCCTCTTGTGTTCGCAACGGATTGTAAATAAGACAAAAGAGCAACAGCACCCTTCATCTCAGACTGAACATAACGCGCTGTACGTATATGCAGTAAGGTTTTGTTCCACAACGTGTTTGCTCTCGAATCAATTGGGTGCTGTGAGACTGTGTAAAAACTAGATGAGAGCTGAGGAAATAATCGGTGCTCGAGCCTGCAATCTTGTTGCGGTTGTTGAACTACATCGTTATCGTTCAGATACAAAGCCGTGCTTGCTTGCACATTATGCTTGCTCACCCTTATGCAGTTGCGGAATTTTAGTCGTGAACTTCATCTCGTTGTGTTCGATGCATCCCGGAGACATTTAAATGAAAAGCAATGACAGTAAACTGTTTCAAATCACTCACGAAGGGTCAATCTGATACCCCTGGGACACTTAGTGAGACCTGACGAGAAGGTGCGTAATCAATTCGGTCAAAGGTACATTATGCTCTGAGTTTTTAAACTCTCCCGGGAATCTTGACACGTTTTGTTTCAAGGTCATCAGTTACCATTATGCCTCACCATGTGACCGTGTGCGTTCTAAAGGCCCCTCGTCTTGGTTTGTCCTTTTTATTACCGGACCTTGGAATTCGCCGAGGTATGATGGGCTTTACGACCTAAATTCAACGCCATCTAACTAACCTTCATGTAATTGAGCCTGTTTTTTCTGGATTATCAAGGTCATCCGCGCTCACGTTGAGTAGCTAAGACAAGTATGTGACATTCCGGTTATTGTTTTTGACCAGTCAGGTGGGTGTGGCAACGCTACATGCGTGTGCACACTCACAAGCCGAGGTGCACCGGTTCGAGTTTAGCAGTACCGACCGACACATACACTTACGCCAGGCTACTGTGAGCTACCCACGACGGTATCACAAACAGGGCCGAACGAAACAGTGTCACAACGGACCGTGTCAAAAATCATTCATTTTCTGGCATGTCTTGTGGTCTTGTTCACCGTGTCCCCCATTCCTTGTAGTGGATTCGTTGTATGTGCGTTTAGCTCAAAAATGTTTCTTCACCCGTAAATCGGTAGAGAGCATTTTAAGACCACTGAGTGGATAAAGTTCACTGGATTTAGAAGATTTGGAAACGTAAAGATATCGGGAACTTCAATGGTGCGTCGGCACTCTCAACATATAACTGTCCAACTGTTTAGGGTATGTGAGTGGATGATAATGGGTGTTGATATTACGATTTGTTTCAAGTTGAACATCACCCACAATTGATCGCAGCTGTCGCATTCCCATAGACTTTCCAGTCGATCCCTTTCGAAAAAAGCATTAGATTCGAGTTTCGCTTTCATTACGATTTGTAACAAGTAGATAGCCCTAACTTATTATCGACTGTGAGTATATTATGTGAGGTGAAAATATTATCGGGGTCGGCAACGTTTGTGTGTTTCGACTGCCGCCAACTTTGAGGCATGACGAACAGCCAGTTGACAAGTGTAATAGGAGAACGTTACTTGCTCAGTCTGTCATTAATTGTTATGTATGTGTATTCGGGGAAAAATCAAGAAAATCTCCGCCAGATTTTTTAGGAATTCGAGGACTTTATCCGTTTGTCTTGACTTGTTAAGATTTTAATCTCCCCACAACTGGGAATGACAGTTGGAACAGTTTTTGAAGGCACAAGATCATTCCATTAACTGAGCAGCCCCCTCGTTTGCATGGTCTCTTTCGCATTTGTTCGCTCGCATAACAAAACGCTTTACGTTTGTGTAATTGACAATCGTTCTCGATGAGGTCGTTTCACAGCGGTACACCACCGCAGGGGAAGATTGTGTGTGTGTGCGTGTGTGTGAGAGAGAAGAGAGAGAGAAAGTGAAGGCGTGTTTCTGTGTAAGTCGCGACCAACAGTGTTTGGATTGGGACGGTTCAGAATGAATGACGTTCCTCAAGTGCTAGGCGGTTGTTTGTACATAAGTTCGGGTGTCCTTTGAATGACAAGGTCTTAGATCCGGCTTGGCTCACGTGGTTTGTTTTGCCCGTTCGCCTTCTGTTGTTCGACATGAAGAATACGAATGATTCGTGTTTATAGTGCAACGGTGGTAGTTCAGTTAGAATGCAGCACTGTAGAGGAGACCTTATTGAAGGTCATGAAGACTTTAGAGGTTTACCGCGCTCGTTTGTAAGTGACAGGTATACTCCATGAGTGCGTGTTGGTCTTGTGTGTGTGTGTGTGTGTGTGTGTGTGTGGTATATGAAACCACGTTTAGGGAACCGAATGCATCTCATGTCCACGCATCCAACCACTCCACCGAGTGACCTGGACACAGGCACCCTACTGTGTGTTGAACGGTTTTGACCCAGAACACCCGAAATAAGTTTTAAGACTCGATACCTGCACACGCACAGTTTGATACGGATTTTCACGGCAATGATGGCCCGTCATTATACTCGCAACAGACTACAAAACTCTCTCTAAGGGCTGAAAGAACTGGAGAAACCACATGGTGTCCGTACTATTGGGCCGTCGAAATGTCAGCCACATCTGATCAGTTGTGTATAAAACGTTCGTTTCCCCACAACGTTGAAACTACGAGAAAATGTGTACCCTTAGGGTAGCGAAAGTCGCCAGTTCTGTATAGTCCCCATGATGATCACAACGGTAAATCACATACTTGGAACGAATATCACTAGAACGCACATGATGTGTTATGAAACATGTTGAGACGTACATGGGCGATACTGTGATTGGCCGTTCAAGAATGCCTAACAGTTTAGTATATCTCCTATCGGAATCCATAATGCTCAACAATGCTGCTAAATAAAAACAAATGTGCAACACGGTGTGTTGTCTTTTGGCTCACAGTTGTTTGAAATGCGGTACAATTGCACAAAAGTGTCAAGCGACACCAGTTATCGTTCGTGCTGTTGGACGAACAATGGGCTTAGCTAGCCCTGATCAGATAGCATAGGCATGTGGCTCTCGTTCCATGCTCGTTACACTTCCACGTGTGTACTCGTTTCTCAATATCAATCGTGTTGATGACATATCTTTGCTGAATACTTGTGACCTCTTGATTTTTTTTGCTTATCAGCCGAACACTGACTGCACATGATGCCTCGAACAAAAATGAAACAATGCAGTCAGTCTGAATTTACTCTGAAAAGAGCCATTTCTCTTGTTTTTATACTATTAACGAGTTAGTTCACATTTGTACACTTCTGTGCACTAGTCTGTACATATACTCCACAGGATGTCCTTGCTCTATCAAATGTATGCGTTCGACGGAGTTACACATCCGAACCTGGCACTATATGTGCTGTTCCGCCACTGAAACTTCGTGTTTAGTCTCATCTTCTTGGTGCGGTTAGGTTCGGGGGCTCCAGCTTCGTGTTAGAGAGTCGATGTCGATGTGAAACGATTCGCACATAAACATCCTGTAAGCCTCCTCCTATGGTTGCTTAATGTGATTGACTATGGTCAGTAGTCCATGTGGGTCTGTTTGCCGTTACATGATATGTCAACGTGACTACACCGGCTCAGCATCGACAATCAGGGTCGTGTGTTTCTGTACATTCTGTGAAAAAGTGTACTTACCGAAATCGATTGCATGAGGGTGGATCCGTGTTGATTACTTTTATTGTCGTAAGACTTCCCAGATCTCGTTAGCCTGTAATTGGTGTGACCGAATTCTGCGAAAGTTGACCTCAGACTTGAGATCAGCCAAAACGTAAATATAAAAATGGCTTCAACTGCCATAGGAACGGTTTTCTACTTAGTGCAAACCAAACAATAGTCGGTCTTGACTGGCTAGTTCTAGTGTTGATCAATTCAAGTAGGACAATAAAAGCAACCGAAAACGCTTTTTACTATGAGTTTTTACCTGTCCACTTTCTGTCTACAGTTGGTTCATCGTGACATCGCTGCCCGAAACGTGTTACTGACGGAAGGGTACGTGGCCAAATTGTGTGACTTTGGTTTCACTAGGCCCATTGATGACTACTACCGTCAGAATGAATTGCGGGTGAGTTCGTACCAGTCGGTTTGTGTGTGTTTGCGTCGCTCGATTGAGAGCGGTCGATGTTCTCTTTAAATGATTAGCTTTTGTTTTTGAGGTTAATTGCTTTGTTTGTCTCACGGTTTTAGTGTATTCATCTTATCAATTGAACGGATTTGTGTTACATTGTGTCCACTTCTCTGATTGTTTACAGGATTATTGCTTTTGTGCTAAATGTTCACGCAGCTATCCATCTTTAAAAATGTACGGTTTGTCTTGATTGGGTTGTTTGTACTTGATCAGTTTTCCAGTCATGCTTCACTAACCAGTTCAAATGGAATTGTTTGTGTACCTGAACACCTTTCTTCCAATTGACTGGCAAAACAGGTTTATCGCATCAAAAAAACACCAAATGCGAAATTCGGGCTCCAACGAAATTCATACCAGCAACAGGAACTGTGCGCCTCTGCCCACCACACGTTATACTATTGGAATTACAGAGTCACACCGGGAACTCCGCGTCCTGCTGTTGATCAACCGTTACTGTCAGTTTCAGGTTTGAATAATTGATAGAATGAAATCGTGATCTAGTTCACATCACGAATGGGTCACCAAATGAAAAGAACTGTCTGATTAGTCAAGAACAGCACAGTTATCCGCTTCTCTCATTGTCCACGAGACGACTTTGTTCGTGCTGAACAAATGACGAGACAGGCAAACCAATTTAGAGCGATCAGAGCATACTCATTACTCAGTTGGAGATTGTGTTTATGCGCATTTGCTCGCCTATGTCTTACTGTTGACTGACACGTTCATTTTAAGATAAAGAGTGTGCGAAAATATAACGGGTTAGGAGCGTAACATTTCATGAATATAAGTTATGCTTTCATTTCCTCCTTGTCAAACCATTATAACAATTGTCAGACAATGCAGATGATATCCAATCTGCTATTACAGAACCCTCCCACTACCTGCTATTTTGTACCCAGACAGATAACAAATACAGTAGGTGTATCTTTAGTTATGCGAGAGAAGGTCGGAATCTAAGAACATTTGCTGATAATTCAGAATCTTTCTGGGGATAATTCAGTGGTAAAATTCTTTGTTGTTTGCTGTTTTCCTCATGTTAATCGGATTTCGGCGACTACTTATAAGTATAACTTACACAGTAGTAAACCGAAACAATCTTGTCTGTATTGCAATATTGCTACCAATTCTCCTTGATCTGTGTCGTGTAAAGTTTGTGTTATTTATTGATGTTGGTCGATGTGTTGGGCCTGTAATACGAACACAACAGATGAGATGCTAAACAGGTATCGGTACATCCGTATTCCTACTCCCCCCATCACTTGTAATGTTGTCTACGCAGGTGGCGATCACAAGTGAACCAATCCGAATGTGATACACGATTTCATTCTAGTTGATTTGTTGAATCATATTTTTGAGAATTCCGAAACTAAGCGAGGCTTCACCATGCATCAAGGGTCCCGTAGGTGTACAAAAATCAATTGATGGAAACCCAATTTTGCCCAGTGCCTCATCATCAAAGTGGGACTATTTCGATCGCGTTGGATACTGTGCATTTAATTTGGGACGAGTTTCCATATTTAAATCACAGGTTGACCAGATTATAAAAACTGATCGAAACCATCCACATTTGCCGTGTGATAAACTATCGACGGACATTGTGTTAACCCTGGCAGTGGTTGCATATTAGACCCTCGTACAATCAAAACAGCAGTTATGTTTGGCACATACTTTACCGCTTTGCTTTGGGTCAGATTAACAGATCTTATTGGTGTGGATATAAGATTGTACATTGTGACTCAAAGAATGACTCCGGTCTATTCTGATGGTGTTCTATGGCTGTCAAGCTTTTCAGTGTGCCATTTTCAAAAGAGCACTTTAGTACAGAATAACTTGATGATGTTCAGCGTTTCCTGGTTAGTAATATCGACTGTTCCTCGGCGATTGGGCGTTCATATATCGCTTATCTCCACCACTCCTGTTCGCGTTTCGGTGGTTTAATCTTATTCAGTCCGTATCTTATATGATACACTGCATTACAAGAGAGACACCTTGTGGTGTAAGAATCCAGAATTATTACCTCGCAGTTAATTGCAGTTCGTATTGTATGCTTACGCCAATTAAACGATCTCCCAGCCTCTATCATCTGAAAGAAAGTAGATCTTCATTCGGTCCCACCTAGACATGGTTGAATTAGTCTTTGGTACAACGTTAGGTTGGAAGCTGCTCTAATTTGCCACTGTGTGACTGAAGTAACAGGCAGTATGTTTCCAGGAGTCCTTACGATTGTTTATAAACTGGACGAAGGACGATTTTGTTAAGTCACATTTACGCTCAGAGATGAAGTGCTTTATGTTTAACGTTCGTTATCTCCATTTGATGGGGAAATTAGTTGTCCGGTTCATTTGGTACTGATCCACTTATTGTTCGGTAAGAATGGCCAGTACACCATCTCCCGCGATCGTTTTAACACGGTGGCTTTCTACTGTCGCAAATGTCCTGTGACAAAATGAATCGACCATTCTACCCTTTATGAAGGTCTGTTATAGTAGTTGGTCTAAGACGATCATTTGTTATGACAAAATAGGTCAATCATATCTCAAAGTCGTTATAGAAACAAGAGCCATGTAAAAATGGGATAATGGTCACCGCGATGCCCAAAGCTGACCTAGTGTTACCTCGTCACATAGAAGTTCACTGCTTTGGAAACCGGATATGCGTAATCTTCCGTTCACTTGATGCAGTTGCTCCGTCGCTTTATCGGTGGTACAGATGTGTACTCATTGTCATGTGACCAATTTCACTTGTGATTAGCAGTTCATTCAAAATTTGTCATGTCCGCGTCATACTACAAGGAGATAGACTGACCAACTTGGGAACGGGAGCAATTTTACATTTTCAATAGGTTCATCTGAACATGTGAGGCATTTTGGATGGAATACAGAAATCTGGAGGTGCGGTCACACGCTATTTGAAAAGATCGATCGATGGGAGGTTGGCAAGTATAATGCAAACGAACGTGAAGAGAATGACAAACTGTTTTATCAACGCGAGATAAACAATGAGTATTTCATTTGCTTTCCTGTTCAACGTGATACGTTTAAAGTTCAACTACACACAAACGTGATATCTCCGCAAGAACTGTTCAACGGATGCGAGCACAAACTCTGGTTGAAATGTAAGAAAGTAAGTAAACCACTTCGTCGAACCAATGGCGAATACCACATCGCTTGTGGTGGGCTGAAACGTATATTCCTTCAGTTCATTAATGACAGTGGTAGGAAGTATTAAGCTGAACAGACTTGAGGCGTGAAGACATACAGTACTCCTGTTCGGACGCTGGAGCTTTATTTTTTTCAAATTATCCATAGATTACTACCTTGTTGCATGACAACAGCCTCAGTTCTTGCATCGTATATCACGTGATCATCGCTACATTTCCAAGACAGTGGAATTTCCTACTGATTGACTTACCATCTCATCTCAACCCTGTTGAGGACCTGCAAGATACGCAGACTTTCCAAAATGTGCAGCTCAGCGACCGAGCTGGTATTTGCCTTGAAGCAAACATGGGGGGACTGAGTTTCGACACACTATGATCTCCTATCCTAAGTGTGTCGGCAGAATGTGTTGATGCTCCGGAACGAAATGGCCACAGCATATCATATATATCTCTTTCAGAAGTGATTGTTTCATTTTGTCACGACTGTTGTTCATAATTCTGAATGTTTTCTAACAAGACTGTTCAACTGATATTCAGCTAACCGTATTCTGATTAGATTGCTTTTTGCGAGCAACGAGTGCTGTTGATTCAATGGCAAACGTGATATTGCGTAACGACCCGTTTGGAGTACACATTTATCGCATTTGTAATCCAGAAAACAATTTGGTTTTCCGTGGTTGTGATTAAAACCTTTTTCTTACATGAGTCATGTCTGATGAATTTGTCCTCTACGTCCCTACACATTCATCTGTTCACCGTTATTTTGATTCATGATTACCCCCACTTTCTAGGAACGTCTACCGTTCCGTTGGATGGCTCCGGAATGTTTTGAGGAGAATCACTTCACGTCGAAGAGTGATGTGTGGTCGTTCGGTATTTTCTTATGGGAACTGTTCACTCTTGGTAATACACCTTATCCGGAACTCGCAACAGATCAGATACCCGATTGGATAGCTATGGGTAATCGCAACAGCATACCTGATCTGGCCACACTCCCTGTCTACGAGGTCATGTTACAATGTTGGTCTGCTGAACCACAACAACGGCCTAGCTTCAAACAGTTGTTGACCATTCTCACAGACCTAGACACATCGGATCAGAAAGAACATTGTTCAAATGACAGTGGATTTGCTAGCCGAGAGAGATCGCGGCAGACAAGCCGACAAGATTCTACAATCAGCAGAAACTATCTGAAACCTAGTCCACCCGTGCGTTCCTGTTCATTACCCGGCTACAATGCACTTCCAGAGGTTAGTGTCTGTTTGCTCCTAATTTTATCGTATCCCACAGTTTTATTTCTGATGTCCGTTCTGGATATTCCAGTGACCCACTCCCTTGGGAGTGACATATCTTGGAATGCGTGTGGTCTATTCAATTGGGTATGGTTAAACGAGGGTAGGGTTCATTTATCTTGCTTTCCACAAAATACAATTCCACATTTGAACTGTCCTAGAAAAGAAAGAGGAGGAATGTGTCTCATTTTGACCACGGCACCCGATATCATTAGCTGGTTGTATATTGTGGCTGTAGAACGAATTGATGAAACATTTAACCGTATGAGAGGTGTTTGCCGTGATAGCAGCAACCCAGGTGAGGGATAAACAGTGTTTCCTTGGTAGGACGGAGAGTGACTTCCAGAAGTTATGACACGTACGAAGCATAAATAGTTTTTCTGATCACAATGCAGGAGAGAAAAATGCGGACACGCTGGTATTCCCCTCAGGCCATGCGAATTTAGGATTTCAATAACAAGAGTAATGAATAAGGCCTAATATTATGCTGGCCGAGTAATTCCACTGAGGACGTTTATTTTCTGGATCACTTGGTAGATTTCATATGCCGTAATGGAGCGAGTAGATAACCGGGCCGGTATGTGAGAGTCCTGGGTTTTCAA
The DNA here is from genome assembly GCA_013368495.1 of Paragonimus heterotremus. NCBI lineage: Eukaryota > Metazoa > Platyhelminthes > Trematoda > Plagiorchiida > Troglotrematidae > Paragonimus > Paragonimus heterotremus. The sequence goes on along the minus strand of LUCH01000620.1, from coordinate 140,996 downwards.
CACGTCGTCGTCGTCCAACTGGTGGAGCAAACACTGCAAGTAGACATGTCGTCACTACCGTTAGTTTGAATACAGTCAAGCTTCAGGTTTTTACTATTATGTTTCGTCATTTCTGACACATTGTTGATTAGGGATATCAAACGGATTTGTTAACCAAACAACACGATTCCGTCACTTGTGCTAATGCTTCCAGATCTCTGTTCACCGGTAACGGAAATGATTATCAAACGTAGGGTGCAAATTGTACCATATCCCTTGGCTGCCTGGATGGCTTCTCTGTGTGTTAGTTCTCAGCGTTCGATCTATTTTGTCGTTTAACAACAAGCGACCGATAATGAAATTACAGAAAACCCGACATTTAACGTCACTTGTCTGTTGTTCGGACGTTGTTTGGTTCATTTATTCGTTCTGCGAGAAACCGATTATTGGTGTGCGTATTGTAATATGTACACTTGATACGACCGAGTACAACGAGCATCAAGGGTAGGTGTGATGTCACTATCCTTTAAGGGATGACATACACGGGAAACCCAAAATGGCTTAGTATGCCGCGCCCGTAACTTGCCTAACCAAACGGTTGTGTTGAAATGCCCTCCTTTTTGAAAGAACTCTGTTCCGTTTGCTGCTTGTCTTGCGTAGACCGGATGGTGCTGTTGGCTGTGAGCGGTTCCACAGACACTCTAAGATGAATGCAGAAGCTGCCTCATATGTGTGCTTCTGCGTG
>LUCH01000620.1:101083-129149 GCA_013368495.1 Paragonimus heterotremus | reverse complement strand
TGTTTGACTATAGACGTAGCTATTATCAGTAGTCACGTCCCTTCACGTCTTCTTTTTTTTCCCCTCTTCCTATACAGGATTTTCTTTTCTTTTCATGGTTGTATTACGGTTAAGCATCAGTGAGAACCAAGGGTGTATTGTTGTCCAATATGAAGATATATCGCCAGTTGTAGGCACTTGTATGAAGGTCGCGGATGCCGTGACCGTTTGTATTAATGGCATTGTCTGCTTCGTCTCTTCGCCTAGATTTCGTTTGGTCATCTGTATTGAAAAAGTGTTTTTTGATAAGTACACCTTTGTATGGAATGAAATTTACGATGCTCCTATCTTTCTCAGCTATTAGCATTTTCCGACTAATGCGAGTCTTAATCCACTGCTATCCAAAATTCACCTCTTGAGTGTAAACACTGTTTTTTCGACCACATTTGCCCTCAAACGGCGGTTTACAACCCGTTATTCAACTGATTTCGGGTCACTCTCTCTTTGGTCAAGCCAATCGCCTTCACTTTTGTGTTAGTACCATCCGGAGCACCGAGTTCACTTGATTTAGTTCGTCAGCAACGAAGTAAGAGTTAGATTACAAGATTTGAACGTTTCGTTCATTCCCACCAATCACGAACGTGAAACACCAGAGTATGTGAGATGCGAACGATAATCTCAAAGGAAATAATCAGCGACTGAGGTTTGCACTGATGAAGGATTGTTGTCAGTTCCAAGACAAGTAAGTTGCTTGAGTCAATAATTTATACACACACTAATACCGGGAGGACGGCGAGCATTGGTTAACGTCATTTTAGAGAACGCGCGCAATTTCGGAATCCGGGTTGCGTAAACGAGTTGTCAGGTTGGCATTACTATTCCTGAAAGTCACAGTGTAAACTTTTGTCATGTGCTGACTGCAATAAACCCCAAATGTTGCTGCATTAGGTGACTCTGTGATCTAGCCAATTCCATATAGAAAAAATGGCCAAAGGTTTCCCTCCACCAAAACTTGGAGAACTCTGGAAAGGAAGTGATTGGTACGTGGTCGCCGATGGAATGTTGTGCCGAAATAACTCTATCCGTTGTGTCTGTTGCGCTCATCACACGACTCGATACTCGCTTTACTGGACTCACATCCGATTGCGTCATCACGGGCGTTGACCGAGATCGAATCATGCAAATGAGCAGTTCTCATTATTAGTATCCGTGCGTCGGTAACCTGTCAACAACCATGACTACACTGAATTTGTTTCTGAATGATATCAAGATGTGGAGAATTACGCGATCCGAATTGTGGTTCTCAAAAACATTTAATGCATGTAAAGCGGGTATGTAGGTTACACTGGGAGTCTTGAAGATGTCCGCTCGAAACAACTGGAAATATCGGACTGCTCCAAAGCGCCATGATGGTGAATCAACTGTCTGTCAACCGATTCCGCATAAGTGATGCCAACTTTTTTTTCACGTCCATGTGACCGACTCGACTGCCGAGTTGTCTGTTTACGTGAATCACCCGCAATCATGCGAGTAGTACGGATTGTGACCGCTGCCCAATGATAACGCTACCCGATCCGTGCTCGGAAACGCAAATTCTGAGAGTCATGATCAGCTCATATTGAAGTTACAGAGGCAGTGGGACTGTGCGATAGACATACTCAGAATAGACATCTCGATCCGGTGTTCCACTAATAATTGTATGCCCTTCTTTCATCTCTAGGTCGTTTGCATTTTGAAGCAGAGGAGTTATATGTTTGCAGAGAACTGAGTTAGCAACTTCAGTAGTACCAAAGCTGTCTTCCTTGTTCAACTGGAAAGATGTCATTGATTTAGCAAGCAGTATTTATGTGGATTCTGTCTGCTGTCCTATAAGACACTTTCCTTACGAAGTTACACTCCCTTCCCGTTGTGCGAAGTGACGAATGTTGGCTATCATCTGTTTATGTGCATGCTTAACCAATTGACAAGCATTTGTCCTTGCATATCTGAAAGTTATAAATTAACCACGGATTTTACGGATAGCAAGTATCCCGGTCGACTTTTGCTGGATCGATCGAGAGATGCATGGACATGTTTTTTTGTCGCATTGTTGCTGTATGTCTGAAAAATAGTCTGTCATTTGCATCGCTGTCATGGGCAGTGAGTTGCTTCAAGGTCATTGAAGGTTCAGTGATTTTAAAAAAAATCCACCTAAGCACAACACGAGCTCACGCAACTTGATTGCGTCTGTTTCAGCTGTTGCTAGGCTTCGATGCTAGATCGATTTCAATCGGTTCATTGTCTCACGGTAGGTGCCATCGCAGGTGCGAATCGGGTTGACGTGGTGGATCATGTTAACACAACGACCAGCAATCGAATTGTTTATCGACCCTATCGATCTGTTCCTTACCCATGTCGGGAATTGTTCCTTCATTTGTTCAATCAATTGTGTAGCCAAACGGCCAATATATTCTACTGTACAGTCGTATGAGGACGAGTAGATATGTATAACTGCGGTGTGAATCGAGTCTCTGTCTTTGTACTAAGGAGTATTACTCTTGGACACGCGAAACTGATATGCAATGTTGCAGCGTGAACAATTTCGTCTGTCACATGGTGTTCATGATTTGACTAAACAAATCTGTCATCTGATTACTTTTGAACGAAAGTGTTATAAAAACTCGTTTTTTTTCTCTAACGTCAGCACACCTTCCTGCTTTGTTCCTGGATCCCGTGATTTTTGGATCCATCGACTGGAGTATCCGTTCTCCTGAGATGTTTTACTAACTATATGAAGTTCCAAGTTGAACATCACCCACAACTGATCGTAGCTGTCGCATCCCCATAAACTTTCCAGTCGGCCCCTGTCTAGGAATTCCTAATCGCGGGGTTATCGATTGGAGTCAACAGACAGTAACTGTGTCTCCATTTCGAGACGATCGGGCAACCTGATCATTACTCACAAGTGAAAGTGGTTGGGCGTTTACATATGATAATTCGGTCGTGCCTGACGTGAGGTCAATGGCGCAGTGGTAAACACGGTTGCCTGCTCATGAACAGCATGTCCGTGGTTCCAGTCCCGGCAGTGGCGATGATATGCACTACTGACGAGCTCTAATGAGAGCGAAACTCGAGTCTAGTGCTTCTTTTCGAAAGGGGCCGACTGAAAAGTTTACGGGGATGCGACAGCTACGATCAATTGTGGGTGATGTTCAATTTGAAATTAACCAAATCCCCGACTACTCATCAATAATATATGAAGTTAATTGTTTAATCAGTCTTCCGAGCACATTCTCTACGTTACTGCAACGCCATCTCACTGTATTCCTCTTCTGATTCACTGATACAAAACACTGGTGTAGACATGCGTTAGTATTCACAAGTATGGAGTGTTCTTAACGATTTTACCCGCTTGATGTTTAATCAGTAATGTGGTGTAGAAACCGTAACCTGATCCAACTTGCCAAGTGTAACAGAGGTATGTCTTATCTGTCATCGATGGATGACAGGGGGACATCGTGAGTAAGATGTGGGTCAGTGAGGATTGCACGATATTCGCTGAATGAAATGACCGGTATGCTTCTTTCAAATGTATTCCTCCGAGATTGGGCGCATCTACTTCAAACGTTTCTGGATTGCAACGACCTACCAAGCGCGAGTCCTATTCACTACTTCGCTTTGTGCGCCACCGCTATGAATGTGTCCATAAAAAAAAACTGTCGCAAACAAACGTGCATACAGCACCGCACTCATCTTGTCGACTCGACTAGAAAGGCCAGAACATCACTGCAGATAAGAACAGATTAGGAGCATTGGGTTGACACTGTAAATTGACGATCTTGGACTTCGCTAAAGTTGAAAGATTCGGCAGTTCAAGAAAAGAAATTTTTGGGTCACTGTTGTGGTTATTTTCAACCAACTCACATGTGGAAAACCATCCACAAATACTCTTCGTTTTCATATATTTTGCTTTGTCATTTCTGTTAACAATAATTCTTTGAGTACTATGTTTGGTACACACTATTGGTCGTTACAGTCCTGAATATCAGTGTCAAGTTTCTCGAGGTTGTACTTCAACATTAGACTGACCAATTACATTTTTGTTTCATTGGTCACTGCTCACGGCATGAATATATTAGCCAAGAATTGTTGTTTCCATTTTCATATTTTCCGTCAAAAGATTGACTACGATAACTGTTCACATTAGTTATACGGAACATATTCAATCCCACAGTTACGACAATATTTGTGCATTCGTTCTTCCGATTGTACGACCGTTACAAAGTGATACCGCCCAACGTTGTCATGTCCGTAGTGAGATGTAAATTTGTATATGCACGAAGCATACGCGCTCCAATCCATAGCATTTGCTTGTGAGCGCGGATAAGCGAGTTCTGGATGACATTTAGATCTGCAGTTTCTTTGGGGATGGGGATGGAATTACAGTCATGAGTATGAAGAAAAGTAGATTGTCAGGGGTAACAATGAGACTTGAAGTTGCTACGGAGTTGTCGACCTTAGTAGACCAATATTCCTACATTTTACATTTCCGTATTGTATATTGAGGAAACCGCAGCATCAGTCGCATAGAAGAGTTGACTACCAGTTCGATACCAAATTAGGTTGATCGCAATGCACAAATGATAAAACGGACAAATCAGATTGGAAGGTATTTACACCAAATTGCTCGTGTTTGTACTAGTATTTCACAAAGACCGACACTGTGTGGCGCGCTCTCTTATCACCGATTGTGAACAGCGCGATCCGCGAAATCTTCGCACGACTAGCATATGATACATCAACGTGTTAGGCGCTTTTTTTGTCCCTGTCTTCTAAATATCGACATGTTACGCTATCACATATTGGAAATCCGACATCTAGTGTAGATCGTTCCCCTCAGTTCACTGATGATGATCATTATGAGTTGCTTTTCAACCGAGTGTATGTCCACAGCCTCCTTACAACACACCCTTGCATTTATAACGGTAACGCCAAGGAGATTTTTCTAAATCACCATTGTTCAGCATCTAGAATCACATCTTATACGTCACATCTTCAGCACTGTTGCCAACGTCATCAGCAGTACATTTCTGTTGTCAAATTAAACTACACTAGGCTTCTTGTAGATCCATTCTACGTGGCGATTTGGATATAAATAAAAGCCCCCGTTATACCTTTTGTTTGGTGACACACAACTTTCACATTTTCCCGACGATCCCATTTCACTACTCCTGATAATCCGATATGATTTGCTAGCGTTCGGAGAAACAACTATTTTTGTGAATGTATCGATCCATTCATTTCGACATAAGTTACATGGTGGATCTGTTGGATTTATTTATTGTAGACCTGAATGAATAACAAAATGGTACGATGTTATAGTTTGTATCACGTATATATTTCACGTGAAATTCTTTTCCAGCTGCGTGTGTGAAGGCAATCGTCAGAAAGTGTCTATATTGTCCGGTGGTTGCTGACATTTTACTCTCATGGTTGTTTCCCGTAGCCTGAGTTGTATAGGTGCACTCAGGTTGCCATCACACTACAGAATGCAGACAGCTTGTGGTGAGGAGACAGTAGTGTGCCCTAAGACCGAATCACATGACTCGTACATGTGCCAAGGCAGATCACATGTCCTGTGCGTACTAAACTGCAACATAAAACTTCAAGATGAGTCATACGGCTCAACCTTTTCCAGTTTATGCGTTGCTTCATTGAGTCGCCCGTGCCAAAACGGAGCAATGCGGACAGCCAAGTTACGAAAATGAGAGTGGTCAGAATGACTGTTGAGCCATTTTAACACTAAAACGTTCGTTTCCTATCGTGTATATCTCCCAGTTTTTGTTTAACGCAAAAACATTCGTCTAACCCTGTGTGTCCAACTTTCGCTGACGTTTTTTGGAGTGGTGTCTCCCAGCAATCTTCCAAGTTAGTGCTGTCAGTCAATTCGAATGGCTCTCTTACAGCCCTTCCTAAAGAGTTACGGCGAGAACGATCATTTCAGTTCATCAATAGTCCACGCCCGTCACCGAGGGCCTGGCAGCTGAATGTGAACGACCACCTATCGCACGCATAGCTAAAAATCAATCAAACATGCTATCGTCCACTGGTATGCTCAGTGTCACAAAATTTAGCCATGTCAGTCATCAGGTCAACAAATCAAAACGACCATCCTATCATGTGATCTCGTGCTTTGGGATCCGGAGTCGCTGGTGTACCTGAAATTGGGGAATGTGAATCACGGTCACAGTTTACAGGCGACCCGTCATGGACTAACCACGGATGATGACGCTTGTAACTGCAACATTCGTCGATCATTCATTATGGCTACAGTGCTTGGATGTTCCCCCATGACGATAGTATTTTACCGCTGTTGAACAGAGCCGTTCGGAATGATGTGGTGCTGAGGCGAACTATATTGCTGCTCAGGGAGCTGTAAACCACTTTTCTGTAGTAAAGAGCACTCTGGAAAGAAATACTCTGTTCAATTAGAACCAAAGAACTATTTAATTAAGTGAGAGAAATGTTTGAGACTTTCACCACAAGTTACAGCAAAACATAATCCCCATTTTACACTGACTATTGACGAATAGTAGCTGTGATTCCGTCGAAGAATTTCCGCGTGCTCATGAACTAGGTAGCCCAACAATTTCAGTACGAAATTCCGGTTAGTTGTTGACTCCACAGAAAAATTCATCTAGCATGTTGCCTTTTTGACACTTATGAAGCTTCTTTGAAATTCGGTTATCCGTTTTCTGGTGATATCGTTTGTGGAATTGGTGAATGACTTGTGGCGTATTGGAAGGCAGAACAACAGATCTTTCAATGATGGGTTTACTGTTTAAATGAGGTACGGTCGTACGAAGAACGCTTCGTAGAATTTGCCACGGACTACTACAAGAGATTCATACAGAAGCATTATCGTTACATGAGATGGATTTTCTTCGGAATAATATCGACAAACAGTTCTCACTTCGTTATTGAACAAAAAGAGAGCATTCCGTCCTCCATGCCTTCGCCCTATATAGAACACCACATATAGGTCATCCCAGTGAAACAACACTAGTCGTTATCGAGTTTTATACAAAAATCTGAGGTTACAATCGCCAGCCATATGCTTTAAAAAACAACCATCATCAATGTCGCTCTAGAACGTAGCCGGTTGCTGCACATCCTGGACGTCGCAGCTTTTGCCAAATGTATTCACTTTGAAAGGAAATTGTGGATGCATTGCCCGGCAGAAAGCGTTGTTTTGAGGTGTTGATCGGTCAGATGTGAGGAACACATCGTCCCCACTTAGATGTTCTACTCGTTTTGTGACCTGACAAAATAGCAAGGTAGAGAATTTTGAACTGTAAGATCGAAAGCACTTTCACTGGTTTTGAGTGGAAAGTCTTATTAACTGGTCCTGTCTAGTTGTTTATCGCGGCCGAATGCACGAATATCATTCTGTAAGTTGTGCGGAAGCTTTTGAATTAGGGAGTGTTCGTCTGATTCAGTGAGCTTGCCTGCGCCGTCTTTCTGTGATATCTGTTTACACGTACATAAAGTTATTATTTCGTTGTAAAATTCCATTCTTTTTTCGATATTTGCTTCGAAATGAGCAGTTGTTCTTTAGCTAATGTGTTCAAGGGCCCTGATACATTTGTCCGATTGTTTATGCACTTTGCGAAGAAAGTGCAAGTTTGAGGACCTACTCTCGTCGTGGAGTGCTGGTTAGTCATGTCACAGTCGTCATTACTGGTAATCATTTTTTTATGGCAATTTCAGTTCTGTGATAGTAGACCAACTGAACACCTTTGGTCGTTCTAGTTATTGAGGAATGGTTATCGTTCTTGTAATTGTAGAAAGGTAGACAGCGCTTTCTAACGTTCTGGCTGACCGACCGATCTTAACCAGATTTAGAAATAGTGTTTTCTTCATTCCGTTAAGATGCGTGTATCTTAAACAAATACAGAATAGAGTTACTGAACCTCAATAGGTGAGTAGTAAGGTTACTTGGCCATTTTAGAGCCAACCATCTCGGTGGATTTTACTGCAGTCGCGCATCTCTAGAGCCGTCCGCGATGGAAAACCGATAGCGGTGATTGAGACACAGTGGCATATAACCGCCGAAGAAACAATGAACCATGGCATTCGATATGAGTGGGCCTATCACACTATCTCACTACCATGATGATTTCAGTGTGTACTGCTAACATGGCTTGGTAACCACATTCCCGAGCTTACACTGTGTCTCGCCGACACACTGATAACCACGTTGTGAACAACCACTCAGTTGAGCGAAGTTGAATTGTGCGGATGGCCAAGTTAGTTGCTATCGTCCTCGTGTTCACAAATAGTCATCCGACTAAACGAAACAGTATTTGTTCTTGGAAGGTAATACGAAATGGGAAACAGTCCACCTTGTAGCATCTTAATGGAAAGGTCGATTTTTAGGTGGCAAGGAATCACTCATCTGGTAAGTAGCTTTTACACCCTCCTGTTCAAAGTAACGGAGGTTCCATGCATGGAATGGAGCGAATTGTAGAATAATCTGCCGCTGTGCTGTCTGGTAGAAGTATCACAGTACAGTCGAATCCTGTTCTGTGCTATGTCATTCGGACAAGTCATTGGCTCTCGCAGGGCGATAAATTTGAGTTTTCATGAGTGAGATTAACCAGACAGTTCGGAGTGAAGCACAAAACACAGTCCCTTTCCTGGTCAGCTTTTTCTGACATATCTAAGTCTAGTCAGAAGCCTTTGAAATTATTTTGGTTGTCAATCGGAAGAGTCAACGCGTTCTCGTAGCTATAGTCGTCTCAGCTGAGCTTTGGAATCTGACTGATATTGTCTCCAGTGGCAAAGAAATTAATAGGTGAGCAAAGCATACGGATACAGTACACACGTCCGTACAACGACTGTTCACTTTCTCTCTCTGTCATATACCTGATCGATATTTCTGTTCTTGACACATCAAGGTTTTTGCGGGCATAGGACATTTTGGCCCTATATGCGCTTAGCCTTGTGCTGTCTATCTATTTGTAGTAGTGTTCTTTTCTGTAGTCAGCAGTGATCGGATCCTTAAGAGTTCATTGTCAGTACTGTGAATGCTTAAACCGGTTTCTCTGATTCTGCCTATCATGTGTACTTATTTCTTTCTGTCTTCAGGGTTATGTGGAAATGCAGTGTGAAGACTATTTGGAACCACGAAAAAATGGTTTACAGAATTTTGAAATCATTACGATCTGATATATCTGCACACATCCACATTGGCGCGCGTGCATTTGCACGAAGTCATTCGTACATCATGTTCATCATTTATGTATCCGGAATTCAAAAAGAACACGAACAAGACACAGATGGCCACAAGATTTTATACATATATATATATATATACGAATATTTTTTCTCAAACTTTTTGTATCGCGTATCATGTATTTACACTATTATTATTATAATACCATTTTATCGCTTTCCAGTTCGTTTATTCTTTTGTTACTCTTAGTTCGATGTATAATCATCGTGGCCTTTGACGACAATACATCGTTGACCGATAGTGATGCCGTGATACTATTGCACAAATTTAGAAGGAGAAGAAAACAGTGCGATTGTTGTGTTGGGATAAAAATGGAGCTGAACTTAATTAGTGAAATCTCCACCTGACGATTCAGACGATCAACCCGAAGCCAGCGTCGACCGCGTCGCAAGACAATTTTCTTTACGGTTGTCTGTGCTTCGTTCCTCTCTGCGCTTAATCCGTCGTTCACGTACCTCACAAATTACGCCAGTCAAGTGCGCTGCACCACCAAAGTGGACTTGTCCTGGCAGACGATTGTTTTACACCAATGCATGACCCAACCGTCTAAATTCACGTAGTATTTCACTTTGGACGGCTGAATTCACTTGACTCTCATCGTTGTCTATTGGTTGGTGTCGTCTGATATGTACGCTAATGGGCGTGTGTTAGAGTACGATTCAGACTGTCCGCAGCTGTAGGGTGATATTGCTGCCACGGTCGCCTTATGTACTCCGGCTGAACTTTAAGTAAATCCCATTCTATCTCTTCAGTGTTAACGAAGACCGCTTTAACCTCGTATATGAGAGTCTGTGTTTTAGTTCAGACACTTCCATCACCGAGAACAAAGTAGCCATAATACTTGTTTTGTGTTTGATCATCGGGCTAATTAGAACACAACGAATGAAACTGGTAACCAGGGTGAGCGGGAACACCAGGTCATGAAGATTGCGGCCTGAGTGTTTGGTGACATTGGCGCAACCATTCCTCCAAATTGTGAGACCGGTTGGTCGTGGTTACAGGGGGGACCAATCGTCCATGTGAACTTCTGAGTACAGAGGATAGGACTGCACAATCAGGTACTGGTTGCCTCGGCAACGACCAACATTCGAATTTTCACCGTTTTAGGCTGGTTTCTATGCCCTCAATAGACGCTCTGGCAGGCATCCCCTTCACCTGTGGACTATTTAGGGACGACCAACTGGGTAACAGTCGTGCTTGAAACCGTTTCAATCCTTTTCATCGTTCGACCACGCGGGGGTGATATTCACGCACCCTATCAAGAAATCTAGCACGTCTAATTTATGATACTCAACGTGAACAAACAGGTGAGTATACACAAAAGCTGTTTCCCTTCAGTTATGAAATGATAAGTGCGGTTGAACAGAGGCTTAGGCTCATTAGTTGGGCTTCGATTCGGGTTCCCTAGATTGACAGTTGTGTGGAAGTAACTTCAAATATACCTTGTTTGCAACGGATACCATTAAACACTTCATTTTTGCGGAAGGTGAAGGGTTTCAGCACTACCGCCCGCATCGCCTTCCATATGAAACGCGCCGGATAGCCATTCATGCAGTTTCCTGGGTGAATGATCCGATATAGTGCGAAAGGTTCTACTCTCATCCGAAGGATATTAAGCTGCCATCGACTCAACATCATGTTCGGTCAACGTGGTAGACTAACCAATATGATAAAGTTGGGTTTTCAAACCGACAAAAGCATGGAAGTTGTGCATGCCACTGAGCGTTTATGAGCCAGAATCACGCTAAGTATGTGTATGTTTCGGAATCCGATGTGTATTTGGAAAATTTGCAATGCATTGCTGCACGTGTAAGAATGAGCTTTTTTGCTACCGTTTTTGGAAATCTAATAATATTCGAGACCGATGACCAAAAAGTTAGGATCTCCTAATTAACATGCTGCGAGTTACTCCGCTCAATAGATCTAAACAGATCATTGAATGTAAGCTTGCAAATCGGGTTTCAGACAAAAGAAACTCATCCCCGTCTCCGTAATTGTCTGACGACCGAACAATCTCTGCACGGACAGTCACGCAAATGGCGAGGCGATAAAATTGTCGCTCGACTGACCATTTTTTTGTTTATAGGATGTAAATCAGGATTGATCATGCTACTGTGGGAGCGTCCCTTGGTTACGAGTCGAGGGACGAATTACCACTGGGATTGACCGCGAGATAAGTGGGCTCGTTTGGTAACCAGACAGTCGTAGGTGGTTAGTGGCTGTGCCGGTAGCGTAACTCCATTGCGTTAACGTGCCAATTGATCGTTTGTCGAACTTATGAGCTGACTCCCGAAGCACCCACTCATCAGTGCTGTTTTTTCAATGAGGTAAACGTCGACAAGTATGGAGTTCTGCTTCTTGTCTGGGTTTATCGATGCAAAGAGGAAATATGAATGGAGAAGCCAGCGATCGGTTTTGACACAGTAAGGTCACTGTAGTCCATCTCCGCAAAGAGCGCTACTTACAGACGGAGTTCTGTTTTCGTCTTTTGTACGTTGAGTGCCAGAATATTTCGTAAGGCTTGCTACATGCTCCGTTTCTATCCCGGAGACTGTCTTGCTCATCTTCCTTCAGCTATGCATCGAGGTCCGGCCCGTAAGGGTGTGCCAGTGTGTTTCGTGACTTGGACGGTGGGCTTTTTGTCAGACAAAGTTTGGAACAGGAAGGATACCTACGTCATCTGTTCCTTGGCAGACGCTGATACACGTAATCTTTCATGGCTGTGCTTCAGTTTATTAACCAAGACCACGGATTTGGTATTAGTCTTACGTCATTGTTATGGGCGTTATGCTTCATGAACTCAGATTGTCACCGCACTTTTTCGTTGTGGATGCCGTCAACATGCTTACCTCCGACTAACATTCACTAAGCATTGGTGTAGTTTTTAATTGTAAGGATTTTAAGTAATTTTGAGCTGCGTTCACCTATTTCACTATCGGTTGAAAAAGAGAGCTCACATGTTATCATTTGAACTAACATATTTGATGGCATCCGTGTCAAGATTAGTCCGACGATTGGCGAAGTCAAAGAATGTCTGCACACATTTCTCACCATAAGTGTTTGCACTACGTCGTTTACGGTTCTTCCGATACCGTTTGTATGTATTTTTGACTCAAAGCAGTAAAATCGGTAGGCGCTTGACTGGATGCTTCGTATCACAACCGGTCTAGTTTTTCTATCCGAGGAATGTACAGTTTAGAGAATATCCGGGTGTTTATAGGTACAGTTTGAGAACAAGGTTCGGTGAACGTTTTCCGTCTTGAAGGGTCGGCAGTAATACCATTGCAAAGCGTTGGGAGAAAATGACTGGAAGACAGCCCAAAGCACATTCTACTGAGTTTACTACAGGCGCACTTCACTATGCAGCAAACAAAAGTTAACTGATTGCAACATCGAAAAGTCGGATGTTACGTCACTCTGCCACATCTGTTCTGATGACCGGACTGTCTGAAGGCTCAGTAAGCTAGCTATCTTGAGTGTGTGCTTCGAATCTGCGATTGAATCCGCCGATGGATGACACTGTTTCTATAGACTGATGAGTTCTAGTTTGGACGCCGAAGCAGTATTCTGTGTAAGTCAAACAGTTCATCTTATACTGCAACCTTAGCCCAGTTACACTGAACCGGTTGTCTGAGCTTTGGGAAAGCGTAGTTAGTGACGGGTGATGATATTGATGGAGAACTGTATAACCTGGAATTATACCCTCGTTGATGTGCCAATGTACTGAGAGCTGTCCCGGTTAACGCGGTCTTCCTGAATAGCGGAGCAAACGAAGTGTTGTGAACCGCCTTCTGAATAAGAGCACTGTCCTCCATGATATACGGACGACAAGCTTGAGTATTTACCTCAGGATAATGGTACAATATCAGGTTGAGCATGGTCTGAGTGAGCTGGTCAGCCACAAACTTCATCATCTTGGTTACGGATACATAACTAGGAGTCAGGCTAGGGAAAATTAAGACAATTGTTTCTAGGTCACTCTTGAATAAGGGTGCTTAATGTTTCGCCTCGAAGACGATGCACAGTTCATCCCGAATAACTCTACAGCTTACTTTATTGAATGGGAGCCCGTTGTTAGTATGTAATGTTAGCTGTTGATTGACAAACTGGAACTTTGAGCATGATTAGTAAAGAAAACAGATATCCTAGTATGGAACCGTGCGGTACACTGTGTCGTGCAGCGCTCACTGTTCGTTTTGACATTGACAGTCTCACAATCCTTGATACTTGGAAAAAAACCGAGATTTATGCTCTTAACTTAAGATGAAGACAGGGAGGGTCAGGAAAACAGGAAACGACAAAAGGCCAGTAAGAAACACAAGTATTGTAGAGGTCTGCAAATCGTATAGAATCAGAAAGCGAAGCATCTGATCTGTATAGTGTGTGACCTAAGATAATTTCGGTTTCAAAACCTAATTAGATTTAACCATAGAGTCTGTGGGGAGCTGTCTTGGTTCCGATTCCTGAAAATAAAGGAAGTGTTTTACCGAACGATTAGGGTCGTCGGTCTGTGTGAATTCAAACGGTAGCGACCTGCTTTTTTATCTGTGCTGTACGCATACACGACCTCCTCCTTATTGACCTACTGTGGGCGCATTGATGATTTGGTCATTCCGGATTGCCGGTGTATCCAAGCCGTCAATATAATGTGGTCGCGCACTTTGATTCACGTCCACAGGTCATTTCTTCTAGTGGTCTTGTTCAGGGCATTGTCTTCACATAGCCCGAAATCACTATTACTTCTTAAGACATACTTCATGACGTTCCGATTGTGTACTTGCCCTGTGTTGCTCGTACAGCGGTTAGGTGATGGCCAGCCGGTCGTGTGGACACTGTGCACGCTTTCGAAGGAGGACTGACTAAAATGTTCATGGGAATGCGACAGACGCAACCAGTTATGAATGGTGTTTTATTTATGTAAATCTCAAATTCCTCACTACCCACCAGTAACTGTATACGGTGTTTGCCTATCTTAAGTTTCAGGAATCTATCACCGTACGCGACCTGAGAAAATTCTCAATCAGCATACTTGCCGTGTCCTCCGAATGTGTGTGTAAATTGAAAAGGTTGGATTGGGTTGTTGCACTGTTTATTCGCGGTTTTGGGTGATCCCATTACGGCTCAGTGAGCCACAGCTCCTACCTTTATGACTCATTTAACATCTCAACTAAGGGTCCTGGAACACGCAACCCGGATCCGCACAACAGCCTTTTCATGTACGTGCTCTCAGATCATCACGTGATCCTCAATCCACAGAGGCGAAGCGAAGCGTATCAAAGCGCCTTCTGACTAAGCACATATAAGGTTACCGTACCTGAGGTTTTTCCATCTGAACATCTGAATACATATTTCGTGGTTTCAGTGGGTGCTCCACCATCTACTCAGTGATGCTGAGTGTCTGTGAACTGATTTCCGATAGCTGTAGAATGACAGAAAGCTGTAGGTACGCCGTCAGAAGTTGACATAATCCGGTGAAACATTATTCTATCCACGAGTGATTGCTTCGCGTGTGGAAATGATTTGGTTAAAGAGTTTAGCTTCTGAGACTACATGTTCTTATGATACGATTGCAACATCGGATGGCGGTATGTAGCTTGCATGGTATCTAAGTGCGTCATTCACGTACAGGCAAAATTGAACGGGCTGTCACAGTGGTCCTGAAATCGCAGAGTAGGGAAGAGTGTTTCACACAGGCCAGGCCATCTCACGAGCTGGGGATTGCGGTGATCACAGCATGATTGGCGGTCATTATGGGGAGGTGTGGCGATCGACTGAACGTCAAAAGCCGTTAAGAAACAAGGTTATAAAAAGCCTAAGTATAACGAGCTCTATTTGTTTTCCCAGAAAATCACAAACGGAAATCTAGCTGTGAGTGACCATCGAGACTTCAATAAGTAGTCCTTGGGACCTCTGTAAATTGCCAAAACCGATCGGCTTTTTTCGTTCGGGAATTTCTGTCCGCAAAATGGCATTCTAGCAGTTTCTCCTACAGTGAAAACGACACTGAATATGTTCCACTCTTTAAACAGACAATGTTTCTGAGTTCTTCATTGAACATCAGACACTTGGACTGAGGTATGAGGTGTTGTGCCTAACACGTTTTTCAGTTGACAAAATGTAGTCCGACCAACCGCCTTTCGACAGCGAATAAGCAATGGGCGAATTATTTTCAGGAGATTAGATGGTGTAAAATTTCATGACTGTTTGGCCTGTCTCACCTGGCTCGATAGTGATACATCACTTTCTCTGTGAGGCTTTTATGCAGTGCCCACCAAGAGTGTCTGTCGTTGGAACATGACAGCCGCTACCGTTTACCGATAACAGTGCTGTCATCAAAGTTGAGCTTGTCATAGTACGTAGGTAACATTGGTTCACTCCCCAATGAAGGTCGGCGAAACCTGGGGAAAATCCATCACGTAGTGTTATAAAATCCAATCGTTTGCCACCATGGCCACAGTGTTTAATGAGTCGTCACAGTGACTCAGCTACATGTGCGGTAACAACTTGAAACGTCAGGTCATATTTTAACCTGTTAACTAAGTATTGAGGGTCACCGAATTTTTACAAATTTCAGTGTCACCAATCTAGTTAGTGAGGGACTGTAGTTAATATAGATTGAACAGGACGCTGTCGCGTTCGGAAAAAAGTTCCAACCGACCTTCTTGGAGAAGAAGCATCACACTCGAGCTTGGCAGTTGTTAAAGACGAGACAAGGGTATCCACTACTGACAACTTCTAACAAGAAAGAAGACCATGTATAGTGCTTCTTTTCAAAAGGACCGACTAAAAAGTCTGTGGGAACGCGACAGGTGTGACCAGTTATAGGTGACGTTCAAGCTATATCGACACATTTTGAGACGAAAAAAATGGTCGGGCAATTAACATCGATTAACTAACTTCGACCCCATACGAACATGGGGGTGCATGCACTGATAACACACTGCGCTGATTGAAAATCCGCTCATGCAGAGCGAACAGAACAATTTATTGCTGTTGTCAGTGCACACTTTTCGCTATCAATCGATTAACTGACCTTTCCTGAATACTGTTCATTCAATCAGTTACCCGTTCAACTGACTTGACAGACATCTATCGCCTTGGTCACGAGCTGAAATTTGGCCCTCTACTGGAATGTAGAAGACAGACCGATCTGTCGTGAAAACGCGTGGTGGCTCGGGTATGATGGACGATGACATGCAGATTCTCATAAGGCAGTGTGGTAGTTGATGCAAGTGCTGGCATCTAGTCAGTTGAAAGAAATGGGCTGACCTTTCTGTAGCGCACCGTTGGTGGTTCCATCTACAAGAACATTTGGCACCACTGTTGTCGGTCCGGAGTGATCGAACATTTTCAGGTGCTTATTCTCTAATCAATCGATAAAGCCTTTAACAAGAGTTTGAACAGTTCCATAACCAATTCGTCTTTAGCGTTTTCCTACCTTTTTATCCAACTGTATACGATACTCAGGGCATGGTGTCCACCAGACAAGCACAGGGGCGGCAACTTCAGTGGATTCGTGTGAAAATTGGTCGATCGACTGGTACACGGCAAACAGTAATTGTCACCTAGGCGGTTGACAACTGGAAACAAGTGCACTTATTTAAAAGTGCAACGAGCCGCGAGCGCGAGCCATGTTCTTTTGCTTATCGGGTCCAGTGCCGATTAACAATTATCATTTTGGTCCACCGACTTATACTTGCGCGTATGGTTTAAGCAAGCTGACTGTCACAAACCGTTCTGTCCACATTTCCTGCCAGCAACCTACTTCATGATACTGGAATCCTGAACTTAATTACAGGAGATAAGAAAAATCAACACTAGAGGAGACGACCGACATGTTTGTTTGCTAATGGAAACCGGGGCAGATGATTTCTGAACTGTCCATTTAAAACTGGATAGACGAACCAGTCGGTCTTGACCACTTCCGATTTACACAAAGGCTGACTATGCATTCGAGAACTTCGCAGTGTTGTAGTGGCAAAATATACATCAATAGAATACCATCTTCCTTTTTATACTCAGCATTCACAGTGCCAAAATAGTTTGACATCTAGCATCCTGCAACAGTTTGCACAAGTTTCAGAGCTTCCTTACCACTGTGATAACGGCTTGTTCATTCGAGCACATCGACAGCTTGCGGTTAATTTATTGTTGGACTCGATGAGCTCCGATAGTAGATCATCGAAACTGTGACTCATTCCGTCCATCATGGCGGTGACTGCGCGTGACTGACCTTGTGATATGGACTGTCTCACGTCATGGGTTCGCTTTCAATGTCACTAAATCGTCCTACAGAGAAAAGCGGATGTGCAATGCTATATTGCACAGGAAGCATAAGGCAGTGCACTCATCGTCCAAACTTGTGCGGCTGCATAAGTAGTTCGAAAAACACCTCCCCCACTCGATCTATTTATGTTACTATCAGTGCTTATCCTGGTACATTTTTTGTGCCAGAGTTGCCATTGGTTATCGTGCAAAATGTGGCTGGTGTAAAATTTGAACATGATTCATGTAGGTTTGATTGTGTACTTCATAGAAATGAGAAAGTGTTTTGCAGCCTGTGAAAGTATCTAGTGTCTTTTCCAACTCTTCCTGCATGTCCACTCCCTCTGATCAGTTATGTCAAGTGTCGCATGGTGTCCACTAGGTGATGGACGTGCTCGATGTCAATCGTACTATCCAGGAAATGTGGGTGACTTAGTTTAGACACTTAAGTTTCGAAACCGAGTAAAGATGGTATTAACGTCGATCTATACCTTTCCTAGTTTAAGGTGTCTCCATATCCACTTCCGCTTGTCTTAATATTGATTTAACATGTCCCAGTAGGTTCGTCTGTGGTTCTGCTGCGAAAGGGGTCACCGAACTAATGCACACATGGGTAAGCTGACAGACACAGGGACTGATTGGCTCTGACCGAGTTAAAATAACACAGACCTGCCAGGCGCAGGGAGCAAACAAGGCTGGTTCGATTAGGCCAAGTTATCAAGTTGACGGGCCGCAAGCTAACACATACACAGGAGTACTGAACGCGTGGGTGGGCCCGTATGATATAGACTGTACACGGACAACACCTCTGGCAAACCGGCCTGATCTCTGTGGACACTTGGTCGAACCACTCAGTGGTGGTCGTTGTCGTCCGAAGGGCCAAGTCCACCAAGAAAGCCTTGTGTCTTGTCTCGCATGTCAGACTTTTGAGTTAAAGATTCGGAGTGGGTCCCCTCAAATCAACTTCTGACAGTTAAATTATTCATCCACCACGACTTTATCCTTCTGTTTTACGAGCCGCTCCCTCAAGTTTTCTGCTTTCTCTATGCCCTCGAGTGATTGTTGTTTTCTGTAGCCAAGACAGCTAGTCAACATCGACGATTCCAATGTCTGCACTCTCTGACAAGTGGGTTTAGCAAGCTGCTCGAACAAGTAATGTCTCAAGTCCGAAGCTCGATAAGTGCTGTGTTTTGGAGTACGTTAGATCACATCTAGGTAACTGTTGATCCAAGTGTTTCTCTCTCTCTGGGTCTTTGGTGTCGCCGAAGCTGAATCTCGTAATCAAGCTAGAGTGGAAATCGCAGTGAGTTCCACAGCAGTGCAATATTTGCTTGATTGGAACCCAGTCGCTTGTGTGCTGTCAGACTCAATACATCGGTTAAAGTCTGTCGACCCAAATCAGAAAACCATTGTATATTCGTTATATCAGCGTACACCCCAACGGATAGCTGTTCGGATTCCATCAGATACGTTTAACACGGCGTCCTCGTTGACCTTCCGAAGTGGACTGAACATACTTACACCATGATACCGGCCGGCAATTTTAAGCCGCAACTTTGTTGTCTTTCTCCAGACCAGAGGCGACTGGGACGTATGTTTGGCGTCCGGACAAAACACATTGGCAATGACGAAAGACTGTTGCAGATGTGCGTATCTCGCAATCACCATATTTCGAGTACCGAATTTCGACACAGGAAGAGGCATTGTGTTCCGTGGGCACCACCCTGTCCTTTCCAGACTTAGATACAACTGAATCATATAACACTCACTTACAAGTAGTGATGGCAAGAACTGCCGTGCATTTTAGAGCAACTATTTGGACTCGGATCATGCTGCTGTGTGTGCCCGTTTTGCTTTGCCATTTGCCCAGGTGTCATACACTCGTAAATGCGAGTTGATTAGATGACATTCGAGTAAGGAGAAAATATAGAACGTTTACCTGGACGCATTGATGAATAAATTGCTAAGTTGGAGTCAGATGACAGAACCTAACGAACACAGAACAAATCGAACCAGCTGTGGATGTTCGATGTGAAGAGGTAAGTCGCGAAGAGTTTGTAGAGTTGCAACAGAACTGGACTCCTGTCACCACGGTAAACCTCATGAACAAACGTCGTTTGATCCCACCTGAATATAATGACGACCATCGAGAACTTAGTGTTAGGGCGTCCATTTCTTTCCGTTCAAAAGCCGCCTCCGTCCTTGAGAAAAAAGGCGATTGATTTTGCCCTAGTTAGCGGACCTGCTCGGAGCGGCCGAGGGGTGACATTGGCTAGATTTTACCCGTCAGACTTTTTATTCTACCGTGCCCATTACTAACCCTAACTTTTTTTTTCCGGTAAATGTCCTTCTCTTTCTATGATTCGGGAATGTTCTTTTTGGCCACTGTGCACATCATATAAGTACTCTGTATTCTTTCGCCTTGGTCGCACTCGTTTTGGGGCGGAACAAAGCTCTTTTTTCGTACGCGTCTTTTGGCTTGTCATGGGGACGAATACGGAGACAATCACAGTACTTTGCGGGACCGAGATTTTCGCGTTGATTATTACCGGGACGAGCATCCGAATTCTGTCAAGCGAATTACGATAGCAACGACGAACCAGCGTATTGTTTAAGGGGCTTTACAAAACTTAGATGCGAACTGCCTAAAGGCTTGTGCAAAGACCCTAAGCACCAGTTGCTAGAGCAGTCGAAAGAATTTGAGCAAGCCTTTTTATCCGGGGGCAGTAGAAACATTTTTCCTTGGTCCTCGATTGTACTGGCTGTCAAGTCGGTGTGAGTCAGGCTCTGTGTGAAAAAATGGCTCAGTGTTCACCAACCCGTCGCACTGGCCTTACAGGTGAACTGAACACTGAAAAACAGTTCAGCTGGCCTTAACCAGACAATGTAGACGACGGGATCCGAATGGCAAGTTGTCGCGTTCCAGACGGCCTTCCATCGGAAGTAGAAGTGGCTTTAAAGCTCAAGTTGCTGAAGTGTAGCAAAGCTCCTGGACCAGATCCCTATTCTCCTCTTTTCAATGATGGTAGGAACAGTTTGAGATCAGAGCTGACGAAACTCCCCAGATGGTTTGTGAACCTGAAGGGATACCTCATGGTCGGTGCTTACTAACAATAATTCCCGTTTTCAAAATGAGGGACCCGAATTCTATATGAAAACTCTGAAGGCATCAGTCTACTGTATGTTGCGTCCAAGTTACTCATTGGCTTTACATTACGTCGACTCACTAGACCCAGAGAAAGTCAGATAGGTTAAGAACAAGCAGGGTTCCGGCCCGGCCGAAAGTGTGTTAATCACATTTGGCATTCCTATAAGAAGCCGGCGGTCGTGGTCTTTTCTTTTTATCTGAAGGCTGCCTTCGATTCCGCTGCTAGTAACGTTCCCTGGAGGTGCATTCTTCGTAAGATAATGCCATGGAAATACGTGAATCTGTTGGAATCACCGTATACCCATTCTGAAAATTTATGGACAACTACTTCGGGTGGCAATCACTTCTAATGGTGTTAGCCAAGAGTGTCAGATCTCCACTCTCCTGTTCAATTTCGTCGCGGACGACATCCTGGAAGGTGGTTAAGCACATCTGATGTAGTCCGATAAGTTTAAAGTATTTCAGACACACAATCATACTACATCAGAACAGAAAGAAGACATATTGCGATATGTTAATATTTCGTTTACTCACATCAGTCTTCAACGTAAAACATACTGGTTATGTACATCATACAGATATGGACAAACAGGTACTAGACATGCTTACAAGTACATCAAGTATTATATAGTCACGCCCATGGAAACCCGGTAGGTTGCCCCAACCACTTTTGTGCATATAACGTCGGGTGGTTGATTGACACTGCTGAGGAAGTGTTGTACAATAAATTTTGAATCGTAGCTCACTGCCACTTTCCGAACTTGTACAGAACACAATTTCATGATTATTATCACCAAACTGCAGCATCAACACATCTCTACTTGTTCCAGGTATTCACTAATCGACAGTGCATACATGTATATCAAACCAGATTTACCAGTCTGATGCGAAGGTATATGCGCAAAATTTTCAGTAGGTTACAGTTATCATAACATATTCCTACAACTTTGTGTTGTTGAATTATTCATCAAGAATAAGATTTCTTCGCTCGATAGATCTATCAACGAGAATACATGCGCTGAATGATTGATTGAGTAGCGTTTGAGAAAAATCTCACGTGTACAGTACGTGAAAATCCTCAACTCATCCAAAGACCTGATTGATGGAGGTTGAAGGGGTATTAGCTTGAACAGAAGAGAGTTTCAGTGAGGAACGTTGATACAAGTTAGATGCCGAAATTTTCAACAATATAACTGGTTGGACAAAATGACTTTAATCCAATGGTTTTGTCAACTCGGTCGTCGCAAATGTACCTTTCCGGGTGCAGTATAAACTAATGTACATTCCCACAGACTATTCCGGTTGGCGTAGTTTCAGCTGTGTCATCTCGCACTTCCGTACCGCACTCCTGGTCGTTGATATTAGTGTCAAATGCGTCTAGATGTAAATGATGTCTAGGTTTCCGTTCACAAATTTCACTGGGACTGAGTTGAATGATTTTTGTCGTGGCTGTTCATCTTTATAACTCGTTCACTCTTGATTGAGTTTGGTATCAAAGTCAAGGGTTAAAGTGAACGTGAACTGAACTTTATTCTTTACATTGTTTAGTCATCTTTCAGTGTTCTCATAACTTTCTCTTCTGATCCAGCAACCATATCTTCCACTTTCACCTCGTTTGTCAGTGATCCAATATGCTCTCTCGTGACAGGTGGAGATGTTCCGAAGCTGTCTTGTTGGTGGCCACTCAGTTCACATCCGCTAACCGAACACTGTCAGTTAAATGCGGAACGAGTCGTCTCAGTCTAGACAGCCTGATGTACCTCCTCATGGGAGCTGGGTACTGATGAAATAAATTCGTTCCATTGCATTCAAGCTATACTTCTGTTTAATCCGGACTAGAAAAACAAGTTTACCAGCAGTATGTGTGATTCACAGAACTTTGGTCAGAATTTATATTTTACTGTAACTATTTTACTTCGACGGATTAACTGTCCTTGTTTGGAAAGTTCGCATGGTAACCCATCCTAGGGTGAACCAATTCGGAATGAAGTATCAAGTTACTGTATCGTCAGCCGAGTCTAGACTGTGCTGTGTAATAGGATAGTGAGTGTAGTATGCTAAGAAACGATAACCTGAAAACAGTGGTCCATGTTTAGTGGACCACTGCAGGTGATTCGAAAGGAGCGCTCACTAATCGATCATGTATGCGTAGATCGTAGTGTAACGAGTTACTTCGTCAGTGCCGTGTGACCAACAGCACGAAGCATTGCAACGGGTGTGGTAGAAAACGTGAACACAAATTTATTCCAGATGCCTACTATTGGGGTAACATTTGCAATTGTCTTGAACATATGCTTAACATGAATAACCGCTGCGTCATCTGAAAAATTCGAGGTTTTTTCAGTTCGATATTGCTTTTTATTATAGTGAGAGCCGAAGTGAAGTTTAACTTGTGACAAATTAACGAGATATATCTGCCAATCGATCAAACCGGGATGTTCGAGTACCTATAATCTGCGGTTATGAACCCACTTAGTCTCTCTGTTACTTAAGTCAAGTGTACCTATCAGCTCTGCCTAGGCGAACCCCATCCAGTTGGCACCTGTGATAAGAGATCGAGTCTAGGACAAAATTAGGTCTACGTTCACTAAAACCTCTCAAAGCAACAATGGAGTACAACAAATTACTACAGCCGGTGGATTACGGACAAAATAAGAAATCGAGTGGGCGATTACTGAGGGAAATCGGTCATACAGGGAAGAAAATACAGGTCGAAGTTCGCAAACAGCCTCAGCCAAACGGGTGAACGATACAGACGTGCGCGCCATGTTTCACTGGGAACCTAATTATGTTGTAGAACAGAATTCCAGTCAATAAATGCTGTAGCACGGTTGGTGGCATGTATGTGTCTATTAAACAGTGAAGGGTTTGCCCAATTCAACGACATTTCGTCACGTGAGTACCGCGTTCACCTATGGCGCGAATTTCAACACTGTCCAATATGAGGAAGAAATCACTGCAGTTTTTGATTGCAACTCTACCAGTCTGACACGGAAAACACCTATTCTTTTCACCTATCAATAGAAGTCAAAATACACACATCGAGATAATTCGATCACTGGAAAAACATTTCAGAGAGTTAAAGAGTAATATTAAACAGAACGGCACTGATCACACTTAATCAGTTCTCTTTTTCTGTGGCTAGGGAAATTCTCTCTACATTCGTGTACTGCTGAACGAATTTTAGTCACTGACGGATGCAGTGTTGGAACAGTTGAACGTTTGGCCTTTCTGTCAGCGGTACAGTACTGTGAACCTACAACGAGGACTCCACTGGTGTGCTTCAGGTATACTGTTTGCTATTTGCTTATTTAGACTACTCTAGTTAGCTTAACTCGTATGATAAAGATACCTGAAAGTAACTTTCGTCTCGGATAGACTGAGTAAAGCTCAACAATGTCAACGAATTTCAAAGTAATTCGAGTATAAATGTTTCTAAGACAAATGTTATATCTGAAGTGTCATACACTGATTGTACGTCGTCGGTGACTGTGCGCTAAAAATATCGTCCTTTTAGCTGGACGGGTAAACATGCTCCATCATTATCACCACAGCGGCCTTGAGCTTGACCAGAACGTGTTGTAGCTTGAGCTGACAGAAATCGAACACTCCTTGTAATAGCTAACACAGAAATCTCCGTCCCGAAAGATACCGCAACTGTCCCCGTATTCGCTCCCAAGACAAGCCAAAAGACGCGTGCAAAAAAACAGTTCTGTTCCGCCCCAAAACGTGTGCGGCAAGGCGAAAAGTACAAAGTATTTATAGGGGATGTAGTGACTAAAAAACATTCCCGAAACATCAAAGGGAACAGTTACCGAAAAAAATAGTTACGGTCACTAGTGTGCACATCGGAACAAAAAGGTCGGACGGGTAAAAGCTAACGAAGGTCACCTCTCAACCGCCCTGAGCAGTTCCGCTAAGTAGGATTGAGTCAATCGTTCCTCTCTCTCGAGGACACAGGTGGTTTTGGACGGAAAAAGAATGGACGCCCATCAAAAGGTTGCAAAAATACTGACAATAAAAGACGGCTGAGCGGAAGAAATAGAAACTGTCTGGGTGCACGCCCATCATTAACTATGGCACACTTCCATCGCGGATACCGTCGACTTCAGTGATCACGAGGACCCCAGACAGGTAAGCGACACCAACCCACTTCACTCAATGGAACAGTCAAGGCCTGCATATATCGTGGCCACGTTGTTATTTGACCACCATGCAGTCTCACCAATCTGTTCGTGGTCTCATTATATAATGGCGAGTACGGTAAACGCTCAGCTGTTACACGGGATAGGCGACCCAAACATCGCAAGCTGTACAGTGTGACTAGTTGACCAGTTCATCACGCCGGCGAACGGCCGTGTTTCTCGTGTCATCAGTCCATCGATGCAAGATAACTGAAGGAGACGGTGATATAGAGACACAGTAAGTCTGTTGACATTTTAGTTGCGAACAGGTCAAGTCTCTGAACCATAAATCAAAACAGAACATACACAAGCACCATATATCCTTCCTTTCAGCGACAACCGGATGTGTTTTCGACACCACAGATGACACGGGTTGGGAAAAAGTCAACTCGTGCCTTTGCTATTCTCACTGATATCTCATCAGCAATATTACAGGCTGACGAGATGGTGTTACCCAAGTATGTGAAACTGTCCACAATCTCAAGCGGATTACCTGCAACGAAATAAGTAGGAGCGAAAACGCCTCAGTCTTGAAGCAACACTTTGCAGGTTGAACGTGTGAAGTGCATTCCACGCAAACCAGCCCGGTCACTCACCTTGTTCGGCATGGACTGTTTGCCTTCGACAAGGGAGCTAAATGAAAAAAAAATATTATCCGCATACTCCATATCGGTCAACCTAACGCCATAAATAAGCTCAACACCTAGCTCACTAGATTCCTCGAACGAGTTGTCTTTGCCAATCCGTGTCGTCTGTGACATCAAAATCAAGTCCGGTTATCGCTGAAAGGAAGGGTGTACAGTGCTTGTGGACTTTCCGTTTTTCTCTATGGTTCAGAAACTTGGCCTGTTCACAACAAAGATGTCAATAGACTTGTGTCTTAGTAGAGCAGTCAAAAACATAAATGCGCACGATTTATGGCCTGGCAAAGTTTTCTGCATTTTATCAAGTGCGTACTACAGAACAGGAGATTATAAAAGCGGAAAACAGGGGTCAGCTGTGAAACTAGACTATAAGGAAAACACAAGGTGGATCTATTCGCTAATCAGAGAATAGCATCATTACCACGGGAGTGTTAAACTAACAAAGGAGTCTTTCTGCACATGCATATGTGGACACCAACGTCTCAGAGCAACTGCCTCAGCATATCGTAATAACCGGGGCTTATCAGTTGCGTAAACAACTGAAAATGCCTGCATGGGGTCCACCTGGTAATGGCCCTTCAGAAGATGACGAGTGATCGTTGGTGCTGGTCGTTTGTTTGGCGGTTGCTGACTCGTGTCTGTCAAAGAAAACTAACTTTGGTGTAATCCAGGTTGTTATGCAGTATGGATGTTGCCGGTCTTCAGTTCCCGATGGAATATCTACACGACCATCATTGTTTGGGGGTGGGGGCTGGATTTGCTAGCCTATTGCTTGTCGGATGTATGAGAATTTGATCTTCATTAAGTTACATGTAATACCATGAGAGCAGACGTAATATCGTCAGCCTGGTTGAACGTAGAACGTTTGCGGGTCTGTTGGCTCTCCCATTATTCTGCAGTTGAACCTTTTCGACAAACAGGACCCGAAATGCTGCAGATTCTTTTCTAAGTGGAGGCGAATTATAGAACATTGAGCATCACTGAGAAAGCCTCGAGGTGGAGTGTTCTGCAGGTTATTCCTGATAAATTCAGTGTCGTTCGCGATTTTTTAACCCACGCCTACATCTTTGTGGACAGACATCATCTGACTTCGAACAATATTCTCTTGCCCCATTACCACAAATAACTCGTGTTATATCAAAATAGTAGCGTTTACTATCAGACTGACCAAGTTTTCTTTTTTGCTTCTTCATTGTCGTTTTCTTAAGCATGAACAGGGTACTTTTCTCCAGTAGTCATAATGTAAATGACTCTAATTTGAAATTTGGTTTTCATAGCCGCACTGAATGACTGGTACCCGGAACGACCATTTGATTTCAGAATGTATCATTAGGCCACGCTCATCACCACAAATGAACAGCCTGAGGACTTGGCAGCCGGCTGTGACTGCCTTCCGCGCGTCTAACCAGAAATCGAGCATCCTTCCTATCATATTTTTATATATTTTTATCCTGTATTTGATCTTTCAGTGCGTATGCGACACGAGTAGTCTGGTTAACGAATCAAAACCACTAGCCCGTCGTGGTTCACTGAACTAAAGTAGTCGGCGCACTTGGAATAGACGAAAGTGATTCACAGAAGCGGTTTACAACCAGATTCAGTCAGCCCATTCTTAACATGCTGGAGACTAACTACAAACGACAGGAATACGCTAGCGAGGGAAACAGTTAAAGCGAAGGTATTCAGGGTGAATACAAGCTTGTAACCAAGGCATTTGCCAATCATTCATTATGACCATATTGCTTGAGTGCTGCTCATGACGACAACATTTTACGATTGATACATAAGATCTTTCGGAATTTTGTGGTGCTAGGACGAACTACACCTTACCACGGGATAGCTGTAAACTATCTTCCACTTATTCTGTAGTAAAGAGCACTGTGGAAAGAAATACTCCGTTCAATTTCTATGGCATCCTAAATTCGGACCAACTGTCATCAGGATACCATGAGTCGGAAGGGGTTCCGCCAGTCACAGAGGAATATTCCATTAGACGATAAGTGTAGGTATCCCCGCAGAATCACAAATCTCTATAGTTAAGTGAAGGAAATGTTTACACGAGAATATATGGCCCCATTTTATACAGACCACTGACGAACAATATCTGTGATATCTTCGAAAAATGTCCACATACACATGAGCTTCATGGCCTGAAAATTTGGGCATAAAATTCCGCTTAGTTATCGACATTTACGGAAGTATTCATCTGTGGCCTTAGTTTTCACTTTTGCACAAATAAGACTGTTACGGTTTTCATTGACCGATTTACTGCTGCTAAACGAATGCACTGTAGAATCCGCGTAGGTGGCCACAAAATTGGGGCGGAAGTCTTCGTATTAAAGAACAGTTTCTATTGTGATGATAACAGCCAACATTTGCTACTTCGTTATTAGACGAGAAAAGAAAACTTCAGTTATCCTCTCTTCATCTTGCTGGATGTTGTCACTTCAATTGATTTGATGTAATTTGAAAAAAAGTTATGGATTTATCAATTATCGTATGGTATTGGTCGGTCAGAAGTGCGAAACACACACCCAGACTTGAATGTTCTACGCATTTTGTGACCTGG
>LUCH01000620.1:39267-100545 GCA_013368495.1 Paragonimus heterotremus | reverse complement strand
GATCGCAGCTGTCGCATTCTCATAGACTTTCCTGTCGGTCCCTTTCGAAAAGAAGCATTAGACTCGAGTTTCGCTTTCATTAGAGCCCGTTAGTAGTGCATATCCTTGCCACTGACAGGACTAGAACTCCGGCCACGCTGTTCATGAGACAACTGTGTTGACCACTGCGCCATTGACCTCACGTTAGCGAGCGCGACCGAATTATCATATGTGAATGCTCAACCACTTTCGCTTGTGAGTAATGATCAGGTTGCCCGATCGCCTCGAGAGGAGACACAGTTACTGTCTGTTAACTCCAATCGATGACCCCTCGACTAGGACTTTTCTCCAAGTTTAAATCACAGAAATCATTGACTTGTTGAGTGGTATTTGATTACAGATGAGTAGTAAGGGATTTTGGTTTTTCATATAGATTGAACATCACCCACAAATGATCGCAGCTGTCGCATTCCCATAGACTTTCCAGTCGGCCCCTTTCGAAAAGAAGCACTAGACCTTACTTTCAGTTATGATTCAGTTGTTTGTTTGAAAGATATAGGCATCTTGTTGCTGAATGTTTGGATATAGATGAAGGTGTTTTTAGTAATTAGGTCCCTTCTGCTGCTTTTCTGTTTCTTTTCTATTGCTGTACAGAGTTTCTTTTTTATTCCATTTTTGTGTGACTGTTGAGCACCACTGTGGGCCACTCATGTATCGCTGTCTATGATGATGGTGTTTATGATTTGAGCCAGTGAAAAATTGTAGTCGTTCTGGCCATAATAAGATATCAACGGTGCATGTGCAAGATTGTGCATTTGATCGCGTTTGTTGTTGAGCAGCTGGTCATGGGACCATTGGTTAAAGCGGTCTCAGTCTGTGTGAGTTCTCATTTCTTTCTAAGCTTTTGTACCGACATGGTAATTACTCAGTTCTTCGTTATCATCACCAACACGACTTCACTCACCACTTACACATTCGTCATCGATAGCGGTAAACGAGTGGTAGACGTATGCTAAACGTCCGTAAAAGTGGGGTCAGAAGAGAAATTGTCAGTTTTGAATATAAAGGGACAGGAGAATGGATTTAAATAGTGAATTTTCCAAAACATTCTCGACCAATTCGAATACTTCTTTGCCAGTTCCATTCTGCCATGTTAATAACTGATAGAATAAAAATTGTCACGGCTGCTGATTTTGATGCAAACTATCTTAGATATGCGAATAATTTCTTTATGATACGTCCCACTAACACTACTCATAAAACATCAGAAGATTATTCAACAGAACCTATTGTCAAAGAGTTGTGTGAACATTCACAGGATATCATGGTAAAAACAGGCGGTCAAATTACTGAAAACTGTTGACGCGGTTACAAGTCCTCTGTTCTCTCTACTCCACACCGTCTAACGTTGGAAGAACTTTTAAGCGCACTTTCAACGGACACGCCGTAACCGAAGTGCATTTAACCGTTTGGCCTGCACTTTATCACTGGCTGATCGGTCCACATGATGTGGTTTGGCATGAGATACTCACAGATCCCGCCTGAACAGACCTTGTAGCGCGTTCGGTTTACTTCACACCCATGTAACGGTGCGCGAAGATTGCCGATAGGGGCAAGGTCATTAAGAAAAGTGCACTGTCTAAACTTGTGAGAGTTCACTCTATCTTACGGCAGATGAGCGAGAGTTCGGTTGGAACAGCGCACCGTTTTTCATACAGTTAGCGAGCAAACAGTAAGGACGGTGAAGCCACAGGAACTTCACCGGTTAGAGAAAGCTGACGATGCTTGTGCACACTTCACTGAGTTGAACAGTGTAAAGAAAGAAAAATATCATCAGTGCAGAAAGAAGATATGTTGCGATATGTTAACACTTACTGCACTCTCATCAGTCGCAAACGTAAGACATGCCGGTTGCATACGATAGACTGTGGACACCAGTACATTCGTACCAGGTTTTAGGTCATCACTGAACACCACGACAATCCGGTGGGTTGGTTCAATCACTTTTGTGCACATGTTGCCGGCCAGATGAGTTCTGATGAACATGGCTTTGTTAAAAGCTAGTAGGTTAGAGTTCTGATCGCATCACTTTATTCTGAATGAACAAAGTGGGTTAACTCGCTGGTCTGTTATCTTGAGGTGTCCAGCAATCGGTGAGGCAGGATTTCGGGCAGCGGATTTTGCGGTTCGAAATTGTTGTGCCGTCAGCTGTTCTAACCATTTTTGAACGTGTTCTGTCAACCGGTGAGATAGTTGTCGATCTGTTTATATAAACTTCACTGCAACTGCAGGTGAACTAGTAGACGGAATGAAAGACAGAATAGTCAGACAAATTGCGTTCGCGATTATGTAGAACTGAGTCTTTGATCGTCTGAACCAAGCGTAATAGGGCAGCCGCATCAGAAGACAGATAAACGAAGGTTTTTGTTCCACAAACGGCATGCATCCTAGCAACATGATTGTTAGTAAAATGGAAAAAATTAGTACATGGAATGGGGCGGACATAGAGACCAAGCGTATTTCAAAAATATGATGGCTTATTAAGTGTGACAATCAGGTTCTACGCCACTTCAAAGGTGTCCTGACGGTCGAGTAGAAAAATCATTCAGACTTGCTACTTGTTTTTGTTCATTTCGCCCGGACAACTCCGTTTCACATAAATGTTATGTAATTGGCCTGATGATGAATAACCGAAAACGAGCTTGTTCGCTACATCACTTTTTGAAGACTACCCTGGGAATTTTTAACCATTCAGATTAGTATCGACACTTGAAGTCATCTATTCATGACGTTGTCACGACAGTTTGAAGTAGAGTGTTGCACACTTGACATACACTAACGCTGAAAGAATATTGTTTGTTTATTCAGATGACCCATCTGCCGTCGTAACCTTGACCAGTGACCTCATTGACAGTGATTCGGACAAAGCGAAAGAAAGAATACAACGGTTGATGTGATCCACTCTGGGTGATTATAGGTTCACTTCTGACATTTTGATAGTACATACAAAACTGACTCAGGTAAGTTATCAATTCAAGTGAGAAAGTATATAAAATGTTAAAACACTCATTATAGCCCCGTGTCGTATTCTAAAACTGAGATTATTAGTTTTGATAAGGAACGGTCGATAAGCTTGAATATTCAACATACTGGACAGACATCAAGAGAAAGTTTTCGCTCTCATGCAATTGCGTTATGTTTAAAAAAGTCACACTGACTTTCTTCTCCAGAGAGACAAAGTTTTGGGACAGACTGAAGTCTCGCGAAACGATCACTTCTGTACCTTGCTGGCTGACGAAAATAGCTGGCTTTTGGCCTCTTGACAGATACTCTACTCGAGAAAAATGATCAACGTGCACAGCTTCATATTGTGAAGAGTTGAATAGAGTCGAGTGTGTTGAGGCTCAGCAGTGAAAATTATCAAGGCCAGTTGGATGCTTCTTTTACAAAGTAGTGTAGTGAGGATGAACGATCGTGCTATACTACTCACACCACTGCTGTTCAGTAGTGAGGGGCTAAAGCACACATTTTGATATTGAAGTAATCGCAGAAAAAAACATAGGAAGAAACATCGGAATGCAGCATCGCATGAAATGGTTTTCGGTACGTACGAGAAACTAAGGGAACTGAGCATTGACGTCTGTGGCAACCGTGATAGTCTTGGCCCAGTACCGTAAGTAGATGAATGTTTCGTTTGTTGTCTTGTTGAAACGCATAATTCACATGTTGATTTCCTGAATAAATAACCCTTGTGCCATCCGCGTTCTTGCCCCACAACGGTAGTACTATCCACCACTCGCCACATTTTTGTGTTGTCAGTGCTAAATGTTACCAGTGAACATAACAGATGTAATATCATAAGGAAGGATAACAGGAACGACAAAGGGCCCAGAAAAAACCCGGAAGTACAGATTTTGCTGTGGAATGACAGTCAGGGAGTGCATCACTAAAATTTATACTAAAATAGCGATCTTTTGAATCACTTGTGAGCTACAACAGTAAAGTACCACTCACCGAGCTGATGAAGTTACACAGATAGAATTACATATCTGACTCCAAAAGAAGTTTTGGAAAACTTCGGAAAAATAACACCAGTTGGCTCATTCCCATCACCGTCTTTGATTCATTCTTTTCTGGTCTCATAAAAGTTAGTTTGACAGTAAAACACCATTCAGAGTACACGGTACTTAGCAGGCGATAGTGTAAGCTGTACAGAGCAAGCTGTCAACTGACTGTCGATTGCGCTCTTCAGTAACTATGACAACAGATTAATACAGTTAGTATGTGGTTGACAGATTCTCCTTGTAGTCACACATCCTTTAAAAAAGGGGGGTAGGATGTGAGCAATCCATGTCTTTGGAAGCGTACTGAATTCTGGAGAGTGACCGAACAGCATACGTAATTTTCTAAGTACCTTGCTTATCAATTCAGGTTACATTATCAATACAACTGTGTGTGCTCGCTATCCTGAAGTGTGCCAATCCCTCAGTGTTAGTATACACTAGAGAAGTTAACATTTGACGACCGTGGACAATGAGAGGGAAAGTGGGACACTACAGTGTGATTCAAAGATAGTTCACCACTGAACCACAAACAGCCGATTCCCATTCAACACAGCTAAGCGTAAAGCGATGCAGTTGCATCATTCACGCTACACAGATAACTTTCTGCGAGGCAAAAGACTGGTTGTGACTACACGCGAGCACGAATTGAACACAGTTGTCTCAACTGACCCTAGCCTGTCCCACAACAACGCGTCAATGACCAAGAAAAACAACTCAGTAGTTGCATTACTCATCAAACCGGTTGGACGGTTTCATCCAGACTAACTCACTATTACGTCCAATTCGCTAGTGATCCACAATTCTCAGCAAAACATCCAGGTTTGTCGTCCTTATCTAATGAAGAACACTACTCTTACGGAGAAGATATAATGTAGGGATACGAAACGCGCTACGACACTACATCCTCTATTCTACCCAGATAGACTGTGCTAACCAGGGTGGTTCTTAATGCACTACCAGCATACCAGAGGGGATTTGCATTTTAGTATATAGGATCATCCATCAATACTAACAACCTCTAGGAAAACTATATTTGCCCAGTGCAAATAACCATCTGGGAGTAACCCGCCATAGCTACGACATCAGATTAGTCGCATGGGTGTGCCCAAGTTAAGACAACCTACCAGTCCGTCGTAATTGCGTCACCAGTAGTTGAACTCAAGTGCGCACTTGATGCGTATGTTAGGGATACCAAGCCGACAACTCAAATAACTTGATCACCACCGTGACTGTAGTAATGTGAAGACAATTTTCGACCTCTCACCGTGGATGCTAACCAGCTGGTGTCTGCTGCATGTTACAATGCAATTGTTGTATGCATGATTAGCAGTGGTTGGGCTTCTAGTTCGCTCATTATTTTCTGCTCTTGCAGTCTTTCTATTGTTGACTTTCTGAAACCGAATCAGTCTTGCCAATCACGTTGTTTGCTGAACTGTCTATCACAGGTTCACATGTATGTAAGCATAATCACCTTCCTTTAATGTGTAAAGTTCTTATGAATTTCATGAATCCTGTGCGGAACTTTGATAAGGTACAATTGACCTGCTATCAAGAAGCTTCCTAGATTTAGCAATAAGTAATATTTATAATCGCAAATGTATTATCCCTCTCTGATACTAACGAAGGTTTCAACGTACCAAATTCCAAAATCATTTACATTCCCTAAATTAGAGTTGGCGATGCATTCTGTATCACGCAGGTGTAAGACGGCTATATGCGCACTTAGCTACAGTGCCTTAGAACAGTTGTGGATTGCTGCCAAAACTGTGTACCAACTGCAGCAGCTGCTGAGGTTTATCTGTTCGCTGTTATCTGATTACGAATAAAGCAACGGTATATAGTTTAGGCGATCCAAAAATGAATCAGTGTTTTGGTATATTGTCTAGTTTGATTTTGCCGTTACTTAGCACAAAGGTACCTGACCCCAGTTTCGCTTTTAGTTGAGGTCGTCAGTAGTACATATTCCTGCCACGACCGGGATGGGAACTCCGGTCACTCTTTCATGAGGCGATCATGTTAACCACTTCATCATTGACTGAAGGTTAAACACAACCGAATTACCATGTGGAGACGTTCACCCACATTTGTTTGTTGATAATGCGCAGGTTTTGTGATCGCTTCGATGGTGGCTGGCCTGTTAACCCCATTCCAGTAACTTTGCCAGTACAACTTCTCAGCAAGCTGCATTCATGAAAGTCACTGAGCTTGCTGGGCGATACTTTGATTACTGGCAAGTTGTAAGGAATTTTGGTTGACACGAACTGAGCCTTGGCTGCCTGCTGTCTGTTTTCAATTGGTGCTGTCTGAAGGATCAATGGGGTGTGTGAAAGATGTTAGTTATTGTGAGCGATCTTCATGTTAAATTGACTTTGGCTATGAGAATCTTAATAACTTGTCGACGTTCGTCTAATGAGAAGTAGATCTTGATTTCTGATCAGCTGATATCAACTATAATCTGCGTGTTACAAACTTCTAAGTGAACGAACTGATTTATGTC
Source organism: Paragonimus heterotremus (assembly GCA_013368495.1). Classification (NCBI taxonomy): domain Eukaryota; kingdom Metazoa; phylum Platyhelminthes; class Trematoda; order Plagiorchiida; family Troglotrematidae; genus Paragonimus; species Paragonimus heterotremus. Next base: position 94,005 of record LUCH01000620.1, on the reverse strand, counting down.
AGTATTGATGTCTGTGTGGGTACTGCGATCTAGTAAGGCGTCAGTGCAAAAACTAGTCACCACGTGCAGATCACTGGTTAAAGTACGGTCCAGCTTAGAAAGTCTCCGGGATGTATCCCAGCATGTAGAACCTTCATAGTTTCCCGTTATACTAGTCTTTTTGACCGTGTTATAAAACTAAAATGTTAGGGAGTTGGCTCTACATGAACCCTGTTGGAATCAAAATTCGGCCTATGGTAATTACAACCACTTATAAATACACTTTGTACGAATCCTAATAAGGATAGTTTATTTATTGCTTTATTCGTGCGAGTTCGATGCTGATCAATGAAGTGAATGGAAGGCGGTATACTACACCGATGATCAGACAGGACGATGTGTCAGTGAAATATATAGCATGCTACAGAGTTTCAAATGAGTTGAAAAAGAGTTGGATCGTGCAAACGGTTTCTGGTGATTGTCAATTTAAGAGGCTACTCCATCATTACATTCTCCATATTGTCAAGCATGACAAAATAGAACTACTGTTGGCGAACTAAGTTCTCCGTCCATAATCATTTTCTCATTCTAGATATTATTAACAGTGAAAATGACCAAGTAGTTTCGGCTACAAACTTCATGGAAAATTTGAATTTTTTTCAATGGGAAGGTGTGCTAAAACGAAACCACTTGAAATAATTGAAGGTAGGGATGCCTTCCCTCAAAGGACCGTGGGTTAAATTTTTACCTTACAGTATTTGAGATACGGCCTTTGTCCCCAGTTAAGATGATGGCGGCAGTATATTTTTTACTTAGTAATTTCAGCGGCTCAGTGTAGTGTCACAGTTTGGATTTGTATGACTGTCACGTATAGTGTTTTGCAGAGGCGGCGTGAACTGCAAGTAAAGAAGCTTCAGTTTTTCGAATGTAGTCCACACGATACCGGGTACCTCGAAGGAGCTGAAAGCGTTTGACCAAATGTCTGAAGCTTGATCAGTGTGCTTTGCGGTAAAAATGTTGAATGGAAATGTCGGGTTATTGGGACAATTAAACAGTTGGGATAGGGGAGCCTATTAACGTCTGTCATCGATTACTCAATGCATCTAACATAAGTTCTTATGAAGTATCATGACTTTATATTATGCATGCTGCATGTCTGGTAGTCACTTTTGTCGGGACAGCGCACAGTATAAACGATTATACTCATGCGGTTCCTGTTATGCTGGAGACTATCATGTTGGCCAAGTCATACTCCTTGAGGCTTGGGACTAGCAAAACAAATCCTAGTTGATTTTCCACAGGTAGTATGGTTAACATGTTGAAGGGTAGGTAAATGCATAGTCGATGGCCCCTAAAGCCGCCCTCTCACAGAATGCCTGACGTACAAACACAACTGAACCTCATTCAAACACAACTGGAAAGTCTATGGGAATGCTTATGCCTAGGCAACTCTCACTGACTAACAGCCAGGGTTAATTAAAACAATCAGTACCGCAAGAAGACGGAATCAAAATCATCTTTTGTATAGGAAGTTAACGATATAAATTCCTTAAAATACCAATTTATTGATGAGTGTTAGAAAGGAAAATAATTTCGGTTGAACCGAAAACGTGTGGACAACGTTCAGTCAATTCAGACACGATAGGACAACAAGTCCATGAGTAGTGATGATCCCCATCCAAATGAATAGGTAACGACGTCACTTGTAACAGATGACTCGGAAATCGGTACTGTCCTTTCACTTGTAACAAGCGAGTAGACCAATCGTGTATTGAAAGAATATTCCATTCCAAAAAAAAATGTGTTGTGAACTTCTGGGTGTAAGCCATTACCTTTCAGGTTGTGGATGATCACGAACTGTGACCAGGCTGAAGACCCTTGGAATGTCAGTACACAAGATATCTCGATTACAAGTGTGCAACTTTACCACCGCAAAGTCACTGAAAAGAATTGTTGAAGTAGTGAATGCACTGATACAATCGATAAACGAAAATGGACTACCGTTTGAGGTAGTATCGGGGACTGGATTAGAGATATCAAGAAAAGGTTTTTTTTTGAATCAATATTTGGGTATCCAACTACGTCATGGTGAGAACCAAACTTAAATGAACGTCTTCTGAGGAGAACGGGATGTTGCACACCTGTTGCCCTTTACCTTAGCGAAACAAGCAGTCAGTCGTCGACGTAGAGATGCGAGTTGGTTACGACAACGTCCTCTACTTTACTTGTATACACGGAGCCAGTTGTTCAACTTGTTCACGCTGGCGTTCACATCGGCAGATAATGCGTGTTAATTTTAGTGCTATGCCAGATAGTATGAGTTCATTCGAATTTGCCCAGACTTTTGAATGAACGGAAAAACAAACCGACTCAGTCTACTGTAGCCCAGCCGGTTGAGCACTTACGACATAAATGACTATGATTCACCTCTAATTGATATGAAAGGCTGGGAGGTGCAAGTTAATTTTAATGAACGCCCAGTCGACAAATTGTATGAGTTATTCCATTCGTTCATTTGTCCTTAAGCAGAAAGTCCTGCCTCGTTTTGAAGTACTGCAGGGTATTGCCACCGATCACGAGAAATATTCAACTGGCGACCTCAGTGCTTACAAACGTTGTCTTCACATTCAAGGACTAATGGACTGACAAACTGTTTCAGTTGTATACTTCAGTAACGGTTAAATAGAAGCGAAATTAACTAACGAGACTGCTTGTTAGGGTTATCACCTGGAAACAGCAAGATTAATGAAGCAACAAAGCCGAGTTCACTAGTTGGGAATACATATGGTATGGAAACCGAGAGAGAGTAGAAATCAAATGTTACCTAGGTAACTACACTACTTGAAGCACGTAGAGTTCGACCAGACAACAGAGACACAACAAAGGACCAAATGGTGATCTGACGTCCATTGAAGATTAACGACCAAGATAAAGTGAGAGACGCCGGTTGACACCAAGTCGAGCTGCAATTAAATATGAAGGAAAATGAACCACACTTCGAAAGCACTAATCTGGCGCACAGAACTTTTCGTATGAATCAAATTGCTGGCAATCTATAGATCACTGTCAAAGAGTTGGCACCTTGTCCAGCAGGGAGCAAGTCCATCAAACAAAGGACTAATGAAATGGTGGAGAGTGTTAACTAGAAATTCAGCGGCAAAATCACATGGCCAAAGACCCGGCGGAAAGGCTGCGCAACCTGGGCTGTACAATCTTTGAGGAGTTACAAGTACCAACAGCAAGTTAGTTCATCAAATCAGAAGTAATAGTAGTTCGTGATGATGAAGCTATGGTACTGAACGTCAGTACAGTGAATGACCAGTGAAACCGGGTTGACTGGACTGATAAGATCGTAAAGTAGGGAACCGATTCTCATAATGCCGCTATTCAATTTACCCTCATTACTACGGGCTGTCGCGTGAACTCAATTTCTCATACCTCCATGATCCTAACTGTTCGTGGTATCATGTATCCCTCTTTTGATAATTCCGTTCTTCGACAGAGACTGTTCATTTACACAGTCACTACTTCTTACTTACTAACTATTCTTGATTCCCTAGAAATCTACGATATATTTATGCGGGGAGTGTGGTGTTGATTGTTGCCACTTTTCTGCCAGTTGTCTCACCATGAAAGACATTACCCTGTTCCGATGCATGAGTCGTAACTGTGTTAGCATCCTGGAAAGCCTGGAAAGCATTTCGATTTGATGGACTAAACTTATTTCCTTCTTATTGTCAAGCCCCTAACATATACGGAACACTCTAGTTCAATGACTATGGGGTTATTAAAGTTTGCTACTCTAGTGGAAGAACTTTTCAGTGTTGTCAACCATGCAGTGCCCTACACCCGACAGATAACTTGCTTTAACGTTCATTTGTTGACACTTTTGCTACCTTATTTTTGATGTCAACGCTTCTCTGAAAGAAGCTGTGTAAATTTCTTTTCAATATAAACTTCAAATGTTATTAATAATGGTAATATTTATAGTGTTGAAATTTGCTAACGTTTACATATTTTTAAATTGCCTCCATTCACATTAACACCAGCAACGTGAGCACGCTTTCTGAGATAGTATAGAACAATCACATTTTTTCTGACTTTAGCAAACATTAAGGCAGAAAAAACTGTTACCAGAATAATTTTGCTGTTTGCATATATGAACTTTATGGTTCACTCATCAGCATTCGTTCGTCGTGAACTACTGGTTCATCCGCTTTAATACCATGTTTTTTCTCAACGAAGTTTCCCGAAGACTCATTCTGTTCAGGAACGTTTTGGACCTCATTTCACTCCGTAGATAGGTCAGTTGATTTAGGTTAAGCTCTGGATTATTGCTGGCTGACTGAGCCCAGTGAACACTACTCAACCATTTCGGTGGCTAGTTTGTATTAGTCACCGCCTGGTCTCTCCGAATAGCTTGATTGGTACAAACTTTTGTTTCGGGAAGCATTCCAACTAACCTGAGAATTTTAGCAGAGATAAAAGCATAGTCAAGTAGACTCGTGATGAATCACTGGTGATGAATCACTTCTGACACTTAAGTTTTTCCCAAATATTGTCCAGGCTATACAGTGGAGTGTTCACGTATCATTGAAAACTATTAAAAAAGCATACTCATTAGTATATCTACAAAAATCTTCACGGAAGGAACCTATGGTCAACTGGAATAAGAAACGGTGGAACTGGTGAAAAAAACTACAGGTAAGGTCACTGAAAACACTTTTTTACTTTTCTTTCAGCAAACTGAACCGTTTTCGACAAATTCTCACTCTAGGCTGGTACAATTAAATATTAAAAATACTAAGTAGTAATTACGGAAGTTATTGGTCAAGAATAAAACGAGGAGAAAGTGATTGGATAAAACTCAAGCAAGATTTTCTTATGGTTGTGCTGGCACTCGACGACAGTTTTAGAAAATCAATGTTAATTGACGTGTGGTTTATAGAAAACGTTAAATTTTCGCATGAGTTGAGTGTGTGTTTGGCCGTGGTAAACCCAGCGTGCAAACAAATTGCATCCAGATGACACAGTCGGATTGCGGTCGACTCGACTGTAGACAGGTTGCGCCGTTTTATATTTCTTGACGCGGGGACCGGAGCACAGCAGACGATGCGAAACACCTTCTCCGCATCTGTGTATCAATCACACTGAACCACTTGGGCCAAGATGGATGTGTTACTCTTGCGGCACGATGTCACACTGAACAGGGTTCACAAATTTTTTTCAATAAACTCCCAGTGGTGCGACCAATATATGCTGAACCACAGGACCAATCAGATGAATAGGTCAAAAATGAGGCAACGTTAGTAGGCATATTAGTTTTCAAATTAAGTGGCACTATCCGTTTTGGGTGGAACGCTACGACGGGACTTGTAGTATACTAAGTACTGCCGATCGAATCAGTTAGTTGGAGCGTCCCGTTCGAACGGCAAAGTTAAATGCATCTTCGTCTTATCAACTACGTTTATTGAGGTTTACATTGATCTGTCTTGTGTTTCTGGTACTACATTTCTCAGGGTAAGCATTACTAGAAATAATATCTTGTAACATGCTTAGCTCTAATCATATCCTACCTTGTGGACAAATTATTTTTGTTCTGTTAGTAAAGTAACGTACAAGAACTCGTTTCAGACCAATCGGTACATAGCTGTGGAAGTGGGCGTATTGTCCACTCCAGGTTTCCTTCCCATATACGTTTCGCTGTAAAGACCCATCCGCTCTGCGTGTTAGTGTTACGTCCAAAAATGACATTTACTCAGTAGTTTCTCGTTCTAGGTTGAACTTATTGTTCGTATGCGCCCTGTTAATAAGAGTTAGAAACTTACGTCAATCTTTTGTTTTGTCCACTACGGACAAAACATCGTTCATGTATAGCCGTTAATAACTGGTTGTTTTAATAGTTCTGTTCAACCCGTTATTTTTTTCAAGGATGCTTATAAACATGTTGGGCATCACCAGGCCTAACGGTAAACTCATAGATACCTCATTATTTTGACGATAAAGCTCAATACTGACTTGAAACCGAATGTTGTTTGTACGGCACATTACTAACTTCCTCAGGTTCGCCAAAGGCAGATAAACGTTAATCCGACGAGTTTCAATATAATATAAACAAAATAGTACTGTTCCGACCAGGTGGACATTGGTAAGTAAGTAAGAAACGTAGAGATTGTATTTTCTCGTCGGATACATTAAGTTATGAGATGTAGTTAACAAATTTACATATGTCTCTTACAATGGATTTTTAATCACCGTCTCAAGTAGCTCCAGAATCTCCACAAGCCATTGCGGAGGAATATCGTAAATTGAATAACAAATATCAAGTATCGGTCTAACCGGTACATCACCTGTGCTTATAGTTGGCAGCCCGTATAGCCGTGAGGTACGGGCAACTGTCGAACGAGTGTGCTCAAATATATGTCAACTGTTAGCGTCAACCTGTTTCAGTTATCTTATCTTCCACTGTTTCTTCTCTTCGAAATTTTGTTTCGTCAAACGAATGACTAGTCGTTTTCGTAATGTGATTGTTTCTGTTCAGCAGAACGATTCTGGCTCCTTTATCTGGCATTTTTATCAGTTTGGAAGACCAGCATAACTACCGTAGGTAATTATTAACGTTTCCAAAGTGAACCCCAGGGTGAAGTTATCTAATTTTGCCACCGTAGTAGTGTAAATTTGGACCAAGTGACGAAATTTCGGTGAACGTTTTACTCAACGTCAAAAAGTAAAAAGTATGACAATACGACTTTTCTTTCAAGTTGAGAGTCACTCACAACTGATAGCAGCTATCGCATTCCCATAGACTTTTCAGTAGAACCCTTTCGGAAAGAAGCATTAGACTCAAGTTTCGCTCTCACCAGAGCTCGTAAGTAGTGCATATCCTCGCCAGTGCCGAGATTAGAACTCTGGCCACGCTGTTCATGAGACAGCCGTGTTGACTGCTGCGTCACTGACTTCAGAATGGGCACAACCGAATTATCATATGTGAACGCTCATCCACTTTCTTTATTTACTCTGAATAGTAATATTTAGATTTGAAATTTGCAAACGTTAACACACTACATTCCTTTTTAGCGGTGAGAAGCATCTTCCTTGATTGTTACACCTAGACTCAAAACTATATGATCATCACAACCGTCAAATAGTATGCTCCTCATTATCAGGGCTAAATAAATCACGTTTACCGGCAAACGAGTGGATGCGTAGTGATCTTTCTTCTTAGTTCTCTCAAAGTCCTTATATGAGTTTTTATGAACAAACAAGACTCACAGACCAGACTACGTTGATATTGAGACGACAAATCAACGAGTATGTCTTTAAATCCACCGTTTATGTCAGCACCGGAGTTTTCTAAGCCATTAAGTTGGCCACAGAAACATTCGAATTGGTTTTCACCATGGGTAGGGTCAATCGTTCTAAGCGAGTTGTTTAACTTCAAGCCTACCGAAAGTGTTTCCTTTTACATTTTTGTTAGTTGTAAAGTTGATATGTCATACTTGTCTTAGTTCTTGGCAAACGAAAAATTAATGGCTCCAGCTGAAAGAGACGGAATATTCTTCTTTTTCTTCTGTTTCACTCTTTTTCCGTCAACGGTGACAAGACAGAAAATTTGGTAAAACGGCAGACACACAGATTATCAACAACTGGCATTAGCTGGTAATGGTCCAGCTTTAGGCCAGTGAGATCCAGATTCTCGGATTCTAGTTGGACCTCAGTTATTCGTTCTACATTAGTTGATGTTGGATTCAATTTGCATCTGTGTAGGGATTTGAAAAGCTCCCTCGGATAAACGTCATCATTAATATACAAATTCAGGAACTGAACATTCTCAGACGCCGTCGTAATCTTTCATCGTAGGCTGATCATCTCATCTAATTTATCCACGGTACTCCTGCTAACACGGTCAAACAGAAACTTGTACTCCTCTAACCGTTCTGGTTTTCAGTCCACATTTTCTCCACCCCTCACTTAACTGTTCATGACCACTTGACCCCGTAGTATGATTCTCCCTTTCAGCTCCATGTTGCGCCATCTGAAAGCCTGTTCTAAAGTTTCGATTATACTGACCTCACTTATCAAGCCGGCATTCTTCGCCACTGTTGCTATGCTTGCTCGTTATACATTGATCGCATTAATTTCAGTGTAGTGACAGACGAGATGCGAACGAAAGTTCCATGCACAAGACATTTTATACCACACTGGTAACCGTTTTCGAATTTATGTCCGAAAACTACTGCTTGAAACTATCGGGACTTAGCATGAACTCATGTGATGCGAGAATTGTAACGGTTACGAGATTACACCAATCTGAAACCCCGTAACGTAGCGGTCAGTGAGAATGAGACTGGACTGTAAACTGAATACGATTGTGAAACAGCTGTGTAACAGACGATAACTAACAGTTACACAACACATCAGAAAAACTTTGTGAGAAGGTGACTCATGGTGGAAATTACTTGCTAACCTTTCAGTGACCCTATCTCAGCGAATGCGGTAACACATCGCAAGTGTGATTAGTCACAGGTCAAATGAATAACCAAATCATGATACAATCACACTGATTCTATCTTTCAGTTGGCTTTGTTTCCCTTCTGTTTGTCAAAATATGACTCTTCATTTGAACCAGTACGGTATACCGTGTCACTCCTCGCTCGTTTCAAGTGTCAATTTTGTGCCACATGCAAAGTAGTGGTGGTTGTCATGATCCATTCAACACGACACCAGATCCTTTCAATGATGAACCAACATGGGCTCTGACGAAAATTTAAGTTGTACACAACCGACTCCGACCCTTCTGTGTTTTGAAACCAACAATGAGGGCCCCGTTAGTGTATAAACCACCGAAACGCATCAAATGAAGTGGCCTATAAAAATGCTTTGCAACACCCTCTATTACTTGTAATATGTGACTCGGACTGCTACGCTTTGTGAAAAGCAAAAACGACCTGGTCGAAGAGGCAAATAGGAACAGTAGGTCTAAGTAGGATGTATCTACAAAGCCGGTCACCAAGCCTAACGGATCTTTATCCAAATAAACATGTCTGGAACTGCTCTAGTCGTGCGGCCGACTAACACCGGGGTCATTGAAAGCCTACTTAAGCTCATAGTCATTGATGCGAGTAACACTACAGGACACCATAACCAACTTGAAGAAAGGAATAGAAGGGGGAGAACTGCTATTTTTAGGGCGGCTGCTTGTGGTCTGTACAGTTGGTCATGACGTTTGGAGAGTATGCTGAGTGTGCACGCTAACAAACAGCATGTTCAGACTTGTGTGTACTTGTAATGGCCATGGGACTACACCGGGTACGCTTGAACTTGCACTAATGAACTCAAACCCACGCCGCCCCGTGGTTCCTCATTCGACTGCACAAAACATGCAAGTACTGTCAGAACATCTGAGTTCATCCCACCTGAGTATTAAGAGGTTGTGCATATGCCTCAGGCAGCCATAGAGAGGGGGGATGGCTTTTGAAGCTATCGACTACGTACTGGACAAATCAGTTGGCTTGGCATGTAGGCCAAGTTTTGGCTGTTGACCGAGTTGAATGTGTACGGTCAGCCTGCAACCAGCGCACCAGTCGTCCTAGTTCCTCCCACCTTTAGCGTGGGTCACACTAGATTTTCACAATGCCCTTTTACGTTGACCTTGTGGTCCGCCGCTATCTGATAGCTCAAAGTGTATTATTGCGTGGGCGTGGACCAAGGTAGATACGCCAGTGGGCTCGCCTAAACAGGCCCCGCATACGCGTGAGAAGTATAAACAGAAGAGCATCCACCGCCCAATACTTAGGTTGAAAGTGCACTCGCAATATGTACGTTAGACAATTCAGAAGTCTGGAATCAGCGCGAAACGTTGCTCGTCTAAAATTGCAATCAGCACCATATGGGGGGTAGATGGTACAGATTCAAGCCGTGTCGACAGATTGTGGCAGTCAGGTGGCCTGGTCTGTTAAGCCCTAGCCGACACAAACCGTCACGAAATCCATAAAACTGCTAGCCCGGCTTTGCTTCGTAGGCGGTACTGCTACTATGTGTAAGGCGGAATAGAGCCATGGGGGAAAATCGTCTAGAAAATTGAGGCAGCGTCCTCTAGGGCCAATGTTATAGGACCGCGTACAGGAAACACCCGTGTCGTAGTTTTAGGGGAAGGATGAATATTACTCAAACGAGGGTTTTCATTACTTGTAACCGAAGATCAGACAATAAGCTAACCAATAATGGACTCAATGAATGCAGGCATTGTCTCCAGATCTCAAGATTGCACTTCTGCAAAATGGCGAGAATCGATCCACTTGGACTCTAAAGGTTTGCATTTTCAAGCTTTTTTGTGTTGACATCGGGACACAGTTTACTCGCCATCACGACGTGCATTCTTCACATTTGCAGACAATGGTTCATTTTTAAAAAGAAATCTCTTTGGCTGTTCTGGGAGATTAAAATGTTCAGCTTTCTCTAGCGTTCGCTCACCTTATGCAGTTTCTCACAAAGTTGTAGGAGGCGTAAGCATATATAAACAGGAAGACTGAAGAAATGGTAGGCCTGTACCCTCTAGGATGAATGGAGGGTTGCACAACCCAGAAGTTAACAAATGGCAAAACATGACCTGTAGGTCACTGTATTGTTAAATATAAAGTATGTTAGATTCAAGTAGATCATATCAGAATATCCACTCCATTTTTGTTAACTATTGCATCGACCAAGACTATGGTCGTTTGGCAACTAACCCGCTACTCTTTTCGGAAACTTGAGTGTATGCGGTCTTCCACTCATTCATCTCTTCACCTTCGTTGGTGTAGTGTATGATGAATCGTTTGCCTGTTCTTTTCGTAGTCAAAGTACGAATTTTGTTTTTCATCCTTGTCTTATTTAGAATGCATTAACATGCACTCCTATACTGAAATGCGTCTTGTATTGCATTTTACATGTCTATCTTCTCAGTTTAGATCTTGTCATTGCAATCTCTCTCTCGCTCTGTTCATTTTCCGAGAGATAAGGGTTTCCTTTCCGTGCTAACCATTCAGTTGGCTAACCAGTATTGGCCGGCTGGACACAAAGGTCTCACTTACACACCTACTATAGTCTTATTCCTTCGGGTTTACACCGGATACGTGGTGTGCGGGTGGGATCGCAAGTGGTGCAGCGCAAGCCACTTTGGGTGATGGTTTGAAGCGCAGGCGCCCTTTGGCTTCGGTCACTGTGACAGGCTAATCCGTTTCGGACTTCGCCAAACGAATATAATGTTTTCGTGGTAAATAATCCAAGCATAAAAAATAGTTGTTTCTATTGAACTAACCAATTTGGTTGCGGTTTGTTGCGGAAGTATTTTAAAAACCTTTGTCAAACAGTTGGATCTAGGTTCTGTCAAACTCTAAGTGCAAGCACGTCACAAGTGCAACCTTGTTTCGAATGAAACAACATTATAGCAATTCTAAACAAAAAACTTGTGTAAGTTACTTTAAAGAACACACCAACATCCTATGCAAAATCAAACCAAAACTTCTGCTGAGGTCAATTTCAGTGATGGACAATATTGTGGAAGTGTAGAGTCATTCTTACTCTTTTAACAGCTAACAATATTTCAATTTTGTACAGACCTTATTTTGTATCTTTCCTAGTATTCAGTTCAAATTGAGTAACTTGATGTAATGTAAAATTTATACATATCGGTCTGCTTTTCGCTCTGTTTCAGCGAAAAAGATGTTTCATCGAATTTGTTTCAATTCCGTCGTACCACGAAAATCATCAGAGCTATGAACTCGTTTCAGCAATCTAAGAACAAGTCCATTCTATCCGTGCTATTCAGACATTGATAATCTCGAGTATTGTGGTGGTCATTCTGAGTACCCGTTAAACATCTACGACTCTAATTCCTTAATTATCCTGTCTGAAATCCATAAGGTTTGTGTTACATTCGTTCGTGTTGTTATCAGTGATAGTCCAGTGAGTTACACGTACGTTTATTTGGGCTATTCAGTAAATCGTCCATGACCACTCTAACGGTGAACAAAGAATGAGGCCGTTCTTGAGACTCTTTATTAGAGGTGCTAATTTTGAACGAGTGGAAGATTTTAGTATGACAGATTTCTGTCAATCACTTACAAGACTAGCTTATGTACACTGGTGTATGAAATGTGTGTACAACACTAGATGGTGAGCTGTGACGTGCTTACAGAATTCATCAAAATCGCCATGAAAAAAAACGATCAGGCCACACGAAATGTAAATAACTTGCTTAATAAGTTCCCTTACATGTGCAGCTTCTGAGGCTCTTGCGTTTGTATCAGTATGGTTCGACCGTTTGCACACACCTACCTACCTCCACAGTTCCATGTGCATGTATCCGAGGCCTCGAAAACTACGATATAATCTTCACTCGTCGATGTGAATCAAAGCTACCGACATGTAGATAGTCTGGATTTATCATTCGGGCACTCCTATGTTGAGAACTTCCATGTAAACCCACCTCTAGTTCTGGTATACGTAGTTCATGTTTTGAATGTCTGCTTTGGTGAAAACAAAAACGGCTGTTATCTTGTTGTTATACGGAAACATTAAAAAGACTACTTGTCATGGATGATTGAATATTTCTGATATGGTTACATCCAATGGTTTCTCACAAATTGTTAATACCGAATGTCTGGTTGTTTAGTCCATTAAAAATGGTTGCCTATACAGTGTACTTTTGCACCACTACTGTTTTGCACACGTTGAGCGTAGTGCAGTAAATCAAATGGACTTGAGTCAACAGCAAATAATGCCCGTCTGTTTACATAGCTTAGTCAGCTCCACCACACCGACCAAACTGACGGTCGGTTGTCACTGCGAGGTGACAATATTTCAGGATTTTCAAGTAAACTGTGGTAAGCTGGTCAATGACATGGTGATGAAGCACAAAACGCCTGATTTAAGCAATCCGCTCCCCCCAAGAAAATGTACTACGTTTCTCAGGTTGAAACAGAAACATGCTAGACTAAAATGAATGGGCAGTAGTATGAAAATATGGAGTTGTATAAAATCTCCTTGAAAAAAGAAAGAACCTATCAGTTTTGGTTTTACTAACTGTTCTACTCCGCATATGAATTCTGTTCGAACTTCAATTTTGACGGTTCTTCTTCACGAGACTGAAAGTGATCTGTGGTACATCTTCTAACAAGAGATGTGAACTGATGTTCAAGTAGCATTGCCATTCGCTACAAGTAACGTATAGACACCCTATCAGGCAACAACAATCCTGAACAAAGCAATGGCAATGGATTTCGTAACAACTCATGCAGCTGGCATACAGTGTTAAACGGAAGATATGCAGAAAATGGCTTAGTTCAAAAAATAAATAACCACTTGATAAGGACAACAAACACGGTCAAAAATTTCGCTGATTGAGAAAAGCATGAATTGTCACTAACTTCTTCAGAGTACGACATTTGAGAAAACAAGAATGAATTTTATTTCTAGATCTACGCAACTGTGGCGTAACACAACAGAAGTGCATACTGCTGCCGGTTTATCACACGAAAGGATTCCAAGTGGGCTGTATGCCCAATATCCAGAACACTCTTTGTGATAGAGCTGAAGGAGGGACGAACACGAGTGTTGAGTATCAGTTTCGGCAAGTGACCGTCCATCATTATCATCATCATCATCATCATCATCATCATCATTATCATCATCATCATCATCATCACAGATGGCAACGTATCAGTGTTTCTCACTGATATTTAGTTGCCACACAGCCATAAAGGCAAAAGCAAAGTCTGTACGAGAAAAGAGATGATAAAAAGAAAAGAATGGGAAGGGACCAAACTGCTAATTACAACTACGTCTCCATCTGAGCATTCACCATCAAAGTGATTAAACCTTACAAACACACACCCGTGCTGTAAGTGGAAGCAAGACCACATCAGCAAAACTGCTTCCATACAGCTTCCACTGTCGGGCGACTGTAACTAAACTTACTTCACAGACAACTCGGCCAAACAACGGCGACACTCACACTACTGAGCCCGACTAGCCACCGTCTTCTCCTAAAGGATGAACGCTTCATAAGCAAAGACACCACGGATTGCTACAAGTTTTTAAAGCAGTTGCTTATAAATCAAGTAAACTATCGCATGTTGATAGGGAGGCAGCGCACCATGTTGTGCTCCACATGAGTTGCTTGTGAGAACCGAAATCATTTTATGTCGAATCCGAAGGAGGGCTTGAAGCACAAATCTACACCCTCTACAGGTCGGTAGCTTCGATTCGCATCGACGAGTGAAGATTATATCGTAGTTTTCGAGGCCTCGGATACATGCACATGGAACTGTGGAGGTAGGTAGGTGTGTGCAAACGGTCGAACCATACTGATACAAACGCAAGAGCCTCAGAAGCTGCACATGTAAGGGAACTTATTAAGCAAGTTATTTACAATATTTCGCGTGGCCTGATCATTTTTTTCATGACGATTTTGAAGAATTTTGTAAGCAGGTCACATCTCATCACCCACTACTGTGTACAGAATTCAAATAGCATTGCTGTCACCTATCCTGTAATTATGCTTCTGGAACAGTCGTCCAGACCTATAGCTGTGTTATTTACTGGAAGTTAAACACTTGTAGTGGATGAGTGGATATGCGCCCAACTCTCTTTCGCTAACAAGTTCGAACGCCTTTCCTGAAGAGCAGTCGAAATACAGCCTCAACAGACATCGAAATAAAAGTATACGATAGGGTATGAAAACAAATTGTATAGTCCCAGCAACATATGCTAAGTAGTTAGTCCTAGCCTAGTCTGGGATCAACAGCAGCAATCAGGAGAATATGGGAAAAGAAGCACGACGTGGGCTCTAGCTCACTCAACGACATTCAAAAGCGCGCCAAGCGAAGAGTACACAGAATCATCGAGTCTGTTAAACAACACTGAAAAACGTGCAGACGAAACGACTTTGAAGAAGAGGATAATAGGTGAGTCGTCAGGAAAATGGCAAACATTTACTGCGTGCAATTGGTTGCACGACCGAAGAAAGTGTCACTGAGTTGGTCTCAGGTCTCTTATAGCAGACGTACACAGAATCATGCATACAAAATGGACAAATGAGAAGATACGATTGTAGTCGCGATCTTTACTGAAGCCACCTGATAGTTGGCCACCACATTGTGTTAACTGTTCGTGGGATTGGCTAGTTTAGTGCAACACTTTTTCGGGTGGTGCGCTTACTTCAATGTTGGACTGTACATTATCATCATGTTTCAGAGCTACCGTTATTATTCTCCTCACTGTTAACTGTTGCCCGTTCAAACCATTTTCTTCTACTTTAATCGTAGAATGGTTAGGATTTACTTTATTTCTGCTACGTCGAAGTTGCTTGCAGTCATTTTATTTCGTAGACTAGGCTGAACGCTCGAACAGTATATCCGTTAGGAGCACTTTTGCGGTGGCTACACTGATCACATATTGACAATATGCTAGTTGATTGATCCCCGCCATTGATATAGAAGGCCAATAACTTTTGTCTTTTTAGACATCAGGGAGGCCTTTGATCGAGTTCACAGAGATGCAGTCTGGGACTGTCGGTCGAGTAAGGGTGTGCTGAAGAACTAGATGAACATCTTCAATGCAATTAACCATAAAACCTCGGGCGAGATTAAGGCTTATGACGGGATATCGCTGACCTTTAACATCTCGAGTAGGGTACCACAATGTGGGTTAGCCCTCTTTCCTATTCATTTTTGTAATAGATCAGATCCTAGACTCTGCCTTGACAGAGTGTCAGTATAATGATGTGGAGACGCTTCCAAGTATTCGAGTTCGAGACATACAGTATGCAGACGACATCATTCTAATCCGTGAAGGTTCACGGGGAGCCCAGAACATTCTAGGCTTTGTTTTTTCAGTTTAGTATGGTCTTTGCACCCACTAAGTGCTGCTGCAAGATTGGCAGGACTCTGCGACTGCTCTTACCTTTGGTGATGGGCCGTTGGAGGCAGTTGGGAAGTTCATGTGATTTGGTAGCTGTAGCCTTTTTGGCAAAATGTCTGATGAGATCATCAATCTTTCAGCTAAAGTCCGCAAAACGTTTTCTAAATTACGCTATGTTTCACGTCAGCATGATCCGATTCCTTCTGTGAAAGACCGAGAGTACAATATTACCACAAACACAGTGTCCGTCTTTGACCATCGGTTTCTCCGAGGTATTAGCGGCGTGCCTTCGGAATGGATAAACTCTGTCGATCCTTAAACACACTGATATCTTTTCATAGGCTTCGTTAGCTTGGTCAAATGTAATTTGTGAGTGGTCGGTTGAACTGGAAGTGACAGCCTGATGTCGGTGTTTGACTTAAATTGGGGGTATGAAGATACTGGCACTGAGGCTTGCTTCACTAGGGTGCTCTCGGCTTCCTGGCTTAGAATGCTTTCAGATACTGTAATATATATATATATATATATACATATAATAAACAAAGTTGCTTTTGTGCACGTCTTCACTTTTCACCATATCGAAAAAAACAGTTTTTATTCGCATAGCTTTGTTGTTCTCGTTTTTGTGTTGGTAAGATATTTCCATTTAATATCGACTTATTTAGTTGATGACAAGATAATGGTAAACACATCCATCAGTTTTAATTTATGTCAGGGTCATTCACGAGCTGAAAGGTGTTATTAAAATTCATGTGAGAAAGGTCTAGGTCGGAATTTGTACAGTTCACTGATTGAATTGATTGCCCTGTTTCATACAATTCAGGTTTTTGCTGATGAAGCACGTAGATAGAGTGTAGTGCTGATCGTAAACCTAGATTAACCCATTTTTGTAAACGAGTGAATTGTTTACAATGCTTTCGGATATGCACATATAACTCTTATCTGCGAATATTACAAATCTACTTGATTGGTTTCCATTGTTTTGGCATTTAACTGAAGAAAAAACGGAGTTGTGGGAATTTTTTCTTAGCAAATTAGGTTGAAAAAGTAAAGAATTAGACTAGACCGGTGGAGTGAAAAATTGTCTGACATCATATGCAAAATTTGTAGTTTGACATTTGAGATTTGTCAATGCAGCTTTTTGTAACGATACTGAAATTCACATGTTGAAATGGTATAAACAGTAGATGTGTAGGCTTCCTTTGTCGGTGATCATAGTTAACTAACAGGTCATTCACGGATAGAATTTTGATGTGACCTATTTTAAACGAACTCTTCAGAGACTCGAGTTTCATTGTGTTTAACAAACATCATCCAAGTGTAACTAGGCCACCAAATTCTGGTCCTCATACGTATGGTGTGAAAGTAATGATTAATGTTTAGGGAACCACGCTAAGCTTAACATATGAAATACCTCTAAGACTGAGCCACAATTATCCGTGATTAGTGCTCAACGTGTCCATCCATCTTCAAGGAAGACAATCACTGTTCCGCTAGTTTCAACCGGTAGCACAACTTAGTTAATCTAGCCCATTGAACTCAATCTAGGTGACAAATTTACGTCGAGCCGAAATCAGCTTGAGTGGCAACAGGGTGACGCGGCAACCTGGACACTTCTCACAAAAATTATAGTCTACGCATTAAAATTCAATGATTGAGTTCAGTCTAATATAAGGTCGGCACAGCGGTAGTGGTCAACAAGCTAATGCCATATACAGCCGAACTGAAGTTCCACTTCCGATCTCAGCCGCTAATACGTTATATTCAGGATGTTGCTTAGCACAGTAAACGGACTGGGAAGTTCAAAAGAACTCATTATGTGAGATGGAATATTAATGCAGCAGAATGTTCACTAAATACGCGCTACTTATCATATCGATACTCATTAGCCGGGAAAGCCCACAGTACTGACGTTAACGGAGATAGTGTAATCAGTTCCAGCCGAGGATGGCTTAGTAAAATAGTATGCAATCCTTATTTCAGTTTATTTTCATCGTGACCGCCAGGTATGAAACTTGTGATGAAAACCTACTCGATTCACCATTTATCCAAATCCCGACACAATAGGAGATCTAACAAAGGACAAAATCCAAACATCGCGTTAAAAATAATACATGAAGATTGGACAATGATTCTCAATGTTACGCCGTCCGTTATTAGCTAATTTATTTGCTCTGTATTTAACTAATTAATTCACAGTTAGTTACTTTGTATGTGTCAGTAAGATCAGCCAATGAGTGACTACCATTTCTTTGGTACTGTTGTACATCCATAAATTCGGCTTCTTGTCTCATGAATATGGACTACTTACTGCAACTAGTACGAAGTTTTCTCCTTATTACTTGCCTAGGAGGTTTCAATCTGAGTGCGATTTCTGGGATATTCGAAGTTCCTAATTCAGAATATTACACTTTTCTACCTAGTCAACTGTCATCAACTGATTACAGAACAGTTGACAAGACAAACAAATGTTTTCAACCCAGATACACAGGTTTCAGGAATTGAGTTTTTTCCTTGACTTTCACTTTTAAAACTCTAGTTGGTGACATTAAGATCAGCTACACAGCTCCAAATATGCACAGAAAACATTCGTTTTCATTGTGAAGGACTTACATACAGATGGACAGACGAATAAACGGGTCACTTCTCCATAATCGTGAACACAGTTTGTTCGACTCTTCTGTCTTCTATTTCGCGTACCAGGTCATTTACGGCTTCCATGAGGTTCACATAACCAGGACAAGACGGTAACACTCTTAGCGAGTAGTCTGGAAATTGATAAAACGACTGATGACTCACCAGCCATGAGTTGATGGATCAGATGATCGAAATCCCAGGTCATCGATTGCTAAACAGTTTACGATAACAAGTCAAGTTGACCCAGTTAATTTACTCAATAGGCTGTTGCACGATCAGAATCCGAAATTACTCGAATCTCGCGGAACAGTTAATCGAATCTATCGGTCGGTATTACGTACACAAAAGTGGTCGAGATAACCTATGTGGTTAAGGTGATCCTCATTACATAATACTTAGTATATTTGTAGGTGCATCTAGTCACTGTTTTTCTTCATGTGTCTGAGTTATATGATTTGCATGCTTTAAGTTTTGCGAAGAATAGGAAAAAAACGTAGTTGACATACCGCAAGGCATATTTCTTCGTTCTGCCCTGATTAGCATACTTATTAGTTATTGACAAACAGGGGTTGTGTGTTGCACTCGTTTATTTAAAGGGGTATATGGCTAAGTTGCAAGAATTAGGGAATAAACCCAAATCCATTAATTTTCTGACAATAATGAGCAAGAGGATCCACCAATGTGGAGACCTTACGCAAGAGATCAGAGAGGAAATGGCATTTGTTACTGAAGTACTCTGCTCAACATGAAGCACCATCGGTGGAGACCGATTCAGTAAATTTATTCTATTTCGAGAGGTAGAGCGATTCATTCCATGGAATCAAACTGATATGGGCGTAATATGGTGAATACGAAAGTGTTCTTCCCAAACCAGCAACAGAGGCTGTGTGTTGCGCTCGTTTATTTAATCGTATGGACCACCAGTTAATTCTCTATTCAAAGAGACACATAGCAATGTTACATATATATGTTGCATACAAGTTATATACATATAAATTCATCACACTTATGGACGTCTGCCAAAGTGACTACGATTTTCGATTCCATTGAGGTAATCGTTCTCAACTTGTTCAATGAATCTATCGCTAAGCAGACTTGCAGACCAGCTGAGCATCTTAAAAAACCATAGTTCATTGTTGGTCTGTTGTGATTTCCCACTTTCCAAAGGATGTTTTAAGTTGAAAATGGAAGGTAACACACATGAGTCACTCGCCTCCCCAATAAACAATTCATTCTTCACATAAACGGGTACAGCATTCGCACCGAGTAAATAACACGCAAAGCAGGGTCTACTGGTGTACTGGACTACTCATTGCGTCGTTGCTTAGCAGACCGACCCAGAGCGTACACTGATTGGTACTCCCTTGACTTGCAGAATGTGAAAGTGAAGTCGGTACTCGTCTTGTACATGAAAAGCTGTGGGAGGATTTCTGGAGCCAGAATAATTACCCAGTCGAATACGGTTCACCTGAACAAAGACCAAATTAACCACTTTATGCAAACAGATATATTCATATATGATGGTGATATGCAGTATATAGTATATGTCGGTTCCCATGATAAACTATCATTAGCGCCAGAAGCAATTTGAATACAACACTGGTAGCTTTAATCTGTCCTTGCTATGCATTACGGAGCCACACCATTCCATCCGTAACCCGTCTGTGTAAAAAAATATGGATGAATCACCTCTCTTACAACGTTGCTTGCCACTAACAAGTCATCTTTAATTTTCAGTGGTTGTCAAGACAACACCTGCCTTAAAGTTGGTCTCATTGTTTACATGCTATCGGCGTGTAATGATCAAGGGTGTGAGGTAACATTTTTCCAGCAATCTTAACAGTTTAATTTTAGTGATGTAAAAAGCAAAGTAAACGATGTTATCGAAGAACGTAATACCTTTTCTGCTTTTCAATGCCACGTCATTAGTTCTTTTCATCACCCTCTAATTACAAGTGACTCTTGTCATCCCAGCCTTCCGAATCGTCTCGTATTTTACCCGTTGACCAGGTTCACTTTCGAAGCCCTCAGGTTTAACAGTCATTCTTATTATCATAGACACTCGCTTCTTCCTTGTTGCACTACAACAAAATGAATGGCAAGATGCTTGCTTGACCTCTTCCTGTCATCAGAATGAGGCTTATGTTCTTCAGCACAACAACCCAGTGCCTTCATACTTCAAGACATCCTTCAGTTCGTGACTCTCATGTAAATCTGGTACTCTTTGCAGCCACTGGCCAACCATTTCACCAATCGTTTTCGAAAATTAATCATATAGGTTTGCGCAAAGAATGTTGTTTCTCAGCTTTAATTTACTCGGTCATGTGCTATTAGGTGTGACTTCTGTGCTCAAAAGCCCACTTATTGTTTTAATTGTCGTCTCTTAAAGATGCTGGTAGAATACTCTGACCGGCTGATACAAGCCATCAGTAAACACGTGGGTTGAGTTCAGTTACAATCTCACGAACGTATATCTTTTTGCGCGCAAGTTATTCTCTCTAACCACACACGACAAATTTCCGCTCTGTGTTTCATCATCTGCCAAACTTGAATGGTACTAGTCACTAAAGGAACACGACATTAAGGTACTTCATATTCTCGTAATTGAAGGATTTTGAGTTTCCTATTGGACAAAATGAATAGGTTTTGATCGGGTTATAGCTCAGCCATTGCAACTGCGAATGATTCACTCATATTTGTAAGAGATCAGCACGAACCAGTAATCATTGATAGACGCTGGATTGATAAGGGTACCGTCAACGCAACTTTCAAAAAGGTGTTTCCCCACAAGCCCATTTTTAAAGGTTCGCTGAGGAAGCCATAAACTAACTTTTGTGTCCAGTGCATATCAGGCTTCCGTTCGCCAGAGAGGTGTGTGCAGTGTTCCGGAAGAGTTTTACTCACAACTGATTAATGGCTTTTCATTATTGTTATCGATCAGTTCATTATGAGTACTGCTTAAGATACGCCACACATTCTCTCGTCGTGATTTGAGTTAATGTTATAACTACCGCTTTTGACCACCCGTCTTCGTTCACGGTCAGCATTGGCAGACTAGTAGACTCACAAAGAACGAGACCACACATGTATTCCGTTTGCTTTGCGTCAATGGCTGCGATCAGCACTTTTATACTGAACAGAACGCTTTGAAGCGACCGTTCAAAATGTGGGCTCAAATATACCGATGAGTTGCTACGGGTTCAAGCACGACTGGCTTTAGACAGTGATTACAAGAGTAGCGTGGACGTCAACGTGGGCGACAGTTCAAGCGGCCTGATGGTGTCTGAATGAAGGTTATGCTGAACTTTTCGGGAGGAGGCCCGGGCGCATTTCGAGACGACTGGTTTACAATGGCGAAAGCTTACGATAGGAAGGCACGTACTGTTATGGTGTTTTCTGGTTAACATATCTGAATGTGGCAAACGTTATATATTTATTATATTATAGCATGTATTATAATATTGTATATACGGCCTGACAATCTGGGCACCTGGATATACTGACTGATATGATACGGTTGCGGTCAACCACCATTCAGTTAAAGGACAAACAAAATTACACCCAAATTGACCAATTTTGAGACTGTTCTTGAGACACAGAACTAACTAATGAACATTCTTTAGAATGTACATCTTTTCTTCATGTTGCTATTTTTAACTTGGTCATAAACAGAAAAAACAGTGACTATTTTATTGTCATGTCAGTCAAAGTTTCTCTGTTCTAGTCGCAGACAACAAACACCTTTCAGTAGATGAACGGTATGACAGTAAACAGTCCACCTGCAATCGTACTGTTGTATAACTGAAAGTGCCATGTAGTGTAACTCCTTACATTTACTTCTGGTTGATTCGCCATCTGGTTAATTAACCAGTTGAAATAATTCAGTCGTTTTCTTAAGCTCATAAATGCTAGTATGGCGAAATGATGTATAGCAGAACTTCGTTTGCCAGTTTTGGCAAATATGTTTTTAATCGTTTCTGGAAGTATTACCGGTCGTAGTGCTAGGTAAAGTATACTTATTAATTCATCTGATATGGTTTCTGACATGCTTAGGAGAATAATCTTCGCCCAGTCAAAGAATATGATGTCAGTATGGTATTTATGCATGTGCTTTCTGCGTGTTGCTGTGCTTCATTGCATGAAACGACTGTCAACGAAATGATGTGAACATACGGCTTGATGGATATCAATGCGTTGGATTAAGTACGGCATACATACTTGCCATAATACGAGGGGCAGTTAATGTACATTGTTAGCTGTTAACAAAAACCAAGTTCCATATCGTCAGTGTTGTGCAGAAGTTGTGACAGTTGAACTGCATATTAATTGACGAAAGTGACTACTTATTATTGCTGTTAACAAGCACTGCGCGCATATTAACTAATTGAACACCAAGAGCTCAGAGCTACTCTTGTTGAGTTCAGTCTTCAGTCGCATTCCTTCATCGTTTAAGCCAGAGGGCAACTGAAATTTTGTCGAGTTAACATATTTTATGGTTGACCATTGATTGGTAATGTTCACCAGCTACACATTAACCAAGAACTACCGTATTATAAATGTGTGTCCGTCCTATATAATGTTTCATCGTGGTACGCCGTTTGCGTAATCGTCATGGTAAGCTAGGATCAGTCTTTACCACAAGGATGACGAGGTATACAAAAACTGTTGATTTCACGATGGGAAATGGTTTGCAAATTTAAGTTATCCAGTGATGTGAACAGTATGGAAAACTATCAGATGATGACTTTATGGTGACAAAATTAAACTATGAACAGTGGAGAAACATTACCTGATGTGATTTATATTCAGTAGGATGCGCATCAATCTGTTCTGATTGCATCACTGCGGAAAGACGACAATAAGACAACGTTAAAATCTGCAACCTACTTAGCAATTGTAAAAAAGTGCAAGATTTGAAAAAACAGCTATGATTGACTCAGAATAAATTGTCACTCACAAAATAGGGGTTTAAAACCATCCAGCAAAGTGAAAGAAATACATGTTGTGATATGATAGTTTCGTTCACTCTTATCAGTAACAAATGCAAAATATGCAGGTTATATACGATGGACGGGTAATAGACACGCACACATTCTACCGAATATGTCAGCGGCAATCTCTAGTTAGTGAATCAGTCGCTCGGAATCACACATCATTGATTGCTAGACACCTTATGAAGACAAGCCACCAAGATGATCCAGTTAACTCATTCAAACTATTGTCACGCAAGCAAGACCCGAAGCCACTGGCCTTTAGAGAAGCTGTTGATGAGAACTTCCCAGCCGGCGTTTTGTGCACAAAAATGGTAGAAGCAACCCACTTAGTTGCCGTATTGTTGATGGCATAAGGCTTGACGTGAACGTATGCCTATCCATTTCTTGTCTGTCTCTATGTATCCATCATATATAGCCTGCATACCTTAAGCTTTTGACTGTTGAAAGTAAACCAGATGTTAACATATTGCAACATATGTCTTCGTTCTACTCTGACGAAGTTGTTAAAGAAAACTCAATGTTCCTCATATAGAACTATTGCGAACAAGTTGTCAACCATTGGCACACTGAGTTGGCGGCATCCGAGACGGATTAGCCTGTCACAGTGACCGAAGCCAAAGGACGCCTACGCTTTAAACCAACACCCCAAGTGGCTTGCGCTGCACCACTTGCGGTTCCACTCACACACTACGTATCCGGTGTAAACCCGAAGGAATAAGACCAGTAGGTGTGTGAGTGAGGCCTTTGTGTCCAGCTGGCCAATGATGGTTAGCCAATTGAATGGCTATCACAGAAAGGAAATCCTTATCTCTCGGAAAATAAACAGTGAGAGAGACTGCGATGGCAAGATCTATACCAGGGAGAAAGATGTGTGAAATGTAATACAAGAAGCATTCCAGTATACACTAACGTTCCACGGTCGTACATTTATGCATCGTACATATGAGAGACTGTACCATAGATTGCATAAGGTGTGTAACCAAATCTCCTTTGCAGTACACCCAAATATTCTGGACAACCAAGTGGAACAGACCTCTTTAATCAGCCATAGCTCATCGTGACAAGAAACAGCCTATACTGTACATCTTCAGTATGCTGTTGACACAATCTGATGAAAGCACATCAAATTGATTGAAGTAAAGCACCGTCGCCTCTATTTGTTACAGCACTGTGACATCTTGGGGTATACGTGTGCCACAAACTGGGCCTATTTGGCTCAATCCGCATGCCCTGTGATCGCAAGCGAACTGAACTGAGCTGAACTGCACTGAACACTGGACTCCCTTCAGCTGATCATTTCTGCGCATTTCTGCAAATTTTCAATTTCAAATCAAAGCGATACAACTTCGAAGGAAGTAAGTAATCAGGTGATTGGCAGAGATGGACTCATGAATGACTAGGACAAAATGTAAGATGATAATTGTGATCCAAAGGACACACACCAGTGTGTTCTCTCAACTGATAGACAAGTTATCCTCTGAATTCAAGCACAATCCTGTCAACTGACCGATACGTCTTTAGCCTCAAGGGAAGAAATAACCTAAAGTCGAAGGCATGTCGCTAGACCAATTCCAATGAACAGAGATCTGAGAATGTGCAACTCAAAACTTCGAACTTTATTGTGGCACTGTTGAAGCCACTGAAGTGCTATTGGCCTAAAAAGGTGAACAGTTTGAAGAATTTAAGCACAAGCAACGATTTTTAAATTATGTATGAGAGTGCTTTTAAAATCCTGAACTCTTTGAATAAGGGAATGCCATATGTAAACCCTAACGTGTTTTTACCAGATCTAGTGCCTCTTTCTCCCTAACAAATGTTTCCAATTAGTGACAGTAAAAACCAATGCGATGTTCTGTACAAATGATATGCCAGAAGTTTCTGTTCCAGGGACAATATGCTTGCTAACCGCTTGCTCAAACGTGGCGGTGGCGTCTATCAAAGCTGGACACAAGGAAAACTTGCAACATTGCGCGTCGTTCAGCGGGCTTGCTGGCTCCACTCCAACGCGGTATGACTGTATGACGCCACAATTGCGTCAGTTGGCGTGGCAGCCTGGTCATCTGGTTCAGATTGACCTGACTGAGGTCTGATTACGTCTGGTCGATTAAAGGTTGGAATGTGATCACAAAATCACATTGCCTCGTCAGACTGGACAAATTGCCGATTGTGCACATAATCGTTTCTTGAACCGTGACTGACGCATTCGCGTGTCTGCTTACCTAGATTGATCAGATAAACATTTCCACTTCAGGACTAGTTGAGTAATGAAAATTGTTTCAGTGGCATAGAAATCAACGAGGCTACGATATTTTTGTGCGCCAACAAAAGCAATGAAAGAATTAAGATGCGATTAGTTTTTCGAGAGCTATTTGAATGCCTATTTCCGAATATCCATAAATAGTCAGAGACGATTGACTTGGAGTCAATCACAGATTCTCTCTCAGTTAGTTTGATTTAATCACCAGGCTGATAGACAACACGATAAAGTAACCAAAAAGACTCATCTACAAATGTTCTCCAGGAGCAAAGAGCCAGCTGTTCTCTTGAACTCAAACGTTTGGTCTGTATTTTACGTCATGTGTACCTTTATGGTAGCTCACAGTCAACCGTCTTTGTGTGTGTACTCTGTGATCTTCATTTTCAGGTATGTGTACATTGACCTCCGATAGAAAAGTATCCCATCAAACTTGTACTTCTGTTTTAGTTGCTACTGCATATGGTATGCTCTTCCAGCCACTCAATGCAGCAATAACTTCCAACTCAGCTGAAGTGATCGATCACAACAACAGTTCAATGGTGGCCAATGACCCAATGTGAGGCGCTGATGGTCAAACAAGCGTGGACAGCGACTTATAATCTGTCCAGAAACTCAGCATCTGATGCACAATAAAAACAAAACTGTGTAGTCCATTTTGGTAGTACAATTTTCTTTATTTACACCTATGAACCTTCGTGCAAAAGTTCAGTAAACGCAGAAACAGGATGGCATGAACAGTGGATCTTTCTGTCTTCTATGCAAACCCTTTTACACATGATGTTGACTACATTGATGGGCTGCTGATGCACCGTTTGACATTTACCTAGTTGCCCTAATTTATGGCGCACAAAAAAAACTGAACATTAACTCTGAATGAAACTCATTCACCGTTGTATCAGAGGTCTGCAATTTTGATAAAAGACAAATCACATGGATTGTCTGTGTCGTAACCGGACGAAACTATACACAAACTTTTCGTTAGGCCAAACGGACTGCTGACTAATAGCCAACAACACAATATGGTGACTCAAAAGGATAACACTTTTCTGCCAGCCTTATGAATGAAAACAGCCTAGCATATGTAGAGATTTACTCAAGAAGCATGTTTACTGTGATTTTAATACATTAGTCGCTGGCAAAAATTACCGTTATTTTTCAAAGTACTGACTATTGTCCATCTCTTCGAAATCACGGCACAATGACAGAAATGTGGATTTTGGTGTATATCAACTGACATTACAGTGATTACGTCTATCGTTACGGCAATTAAGGATGTAGTGTATACAGTCAAGAATGGAATTCATTTTTCCTGATTGAATCAATTCAACCTATCCGTGGCTACTAATTAAACACTATTAATTGAAGGGAAGTTGAATACAATTCACTTCACCGGATGGTGCCTGCCCAAACCTACAGGTAGACTCACAACAGTTCATCAATCATCATTTTGCTTGACAAAACACAGTATCACACAGGCAACAAACACATACACAAGACACTGACTAGGCTAAGTTCACTGACTGGACAAAATACTATATTTCTGAGTACACCACCCACCAAATCAACTGACAGACTGACAGACGTTTTACACAGCGTGGCGACCAACGGTACTCTAGAAACTGGTAGATTATATACTGGAAACAATAGTGGATGAAAATGTTTATGTACCAGTTCGTCATACTGTTTTTCAGGTTCCTAAGAGACTTGCGAAATACGTTACGTTGATGTAACCAGAAGTCACTGTATACGCTCTGAACAATAAAATTAAAATTTATTAAGAGCTGATACTATCCAAATAGGCTACGAGTAGCTTCATAGTCCACTCATTGTACAGACTATAATCAGTGCACCCCGGAAGACAAAGACTCTGCTCAGTCATGGCAGAGTAATATTTTTGCGATAGACTTCGAATATGACTACTAGGGTATTTCGTTGATAGCGTTACAAATCATAAAGTACCCTCGATAGAAAAAACAAACAAGTTTTTAGACGCACATCGTGTCTGTTTTACGGTAGCTTAAGGTATACCACAAATGACATTACTCTGTAAGTATCCTTGTCCTCTTAAGCAGAAGAAAGATTATCTTAATCGAATTTGAGGTTACAGTGATTTCCAGCAACACGAGAGTTCAAGTTGGACTGAATTAATGGTTTGTCCTATTGCCCGCTTGGTTTGTATAAGCAGCTGCAATACTTTTCAAATAGAACTTGTGAAAGTAGATTATCTTCAAAGATAAAAGTGAATTTTTGAATCTTCAAAGAAAACCATACTCTTTCTCACGTGGACACACCGTAGAAATCTCCTACACCAACGATATAGCATGGCCGGTATGTATAACGGAAGTGCCGTCCTCGGGGAGACCGATGATTCCGTCCACATGATCGAAATTGTGGGATCTTTTGTTTAGAAATATTGACAACCCGAATAAGTTAGTGGAAGATCTCTATCTCGACCTTAAAGCGAAGTTTTGGGGGTGTAACTACATTATGTCACAATAGTTCCACGCGGTTGAGTAAAAATAGCGTTCTGACTGACTGTGGTAGCCCTAGTTTCTGAGACGGCCGTTTGCAGGCCACAACGCGCTATAGTTTCGGGTCCCTTAATCGTACTGGCACGACTACAACAAACTATGAGTGTTCTGATTGCATTGATACCGTTGGCCCATTAACCGCCAATTAGGAGCGCTTTCCACGATTCACACAACGTGATTGATGCAACATTGTTTCACATCGTTTGACCACTTACTTTATTCATTGTTACTTATAAAAGTACTTATAACTCTGAATAAACTCGTAACTATACCAACAGCTCCCGATGCTCTATTTCTACCGCGTCGAGGTTAGCACTGGACTCGAGCTAGTTCATTACCTTGTGTTAATCCCATGAGTTTAATCACTACACTGACCTTGCTATAGGCTTGCCAGAAGGATGCATCAATCGGCCGCAACATAAAAAGGCGCAGACTTGTCTTGGTAACAACGTACCTGGATTAACGCAACGTTATCTGGCCTACCATTGTTTCACGCAGTGAGCACAATGTGATTTGGAATAACTGAGCGGATCATCTTTGATTGAAGATAGCACTAACCCGTCAGTTTCATTCCAAAATCGACGCTTTCCTAACTAGCAATAATCGGGGAGGTCGACAAGCAGAACAGCACCTTACATAATAACACGACTGAAGAAACTGATATGTACAACCATCTAGCGTCCAGAAGACAGAACGGCAGCGTGTGGAATTTCCACATAAGAGGAAATAAAAAGAAATGCACAATTGTGCTAAACAAACATGCCTCATCGGGATTGTCAAATTGTACAATAAAATTACGATAAAAATAAGCCATTCTAAAAGGTCGCCTCAACGGTTATATATTCTTCTGCACCCGTTACAGCTTTCCCATCAAAATTCATACCCCAAGGAGAGGATTATTCATCTGTCGGGTTTCACACTGCTTGTTGCTGAGATCTAGTACTGTATTACAGAGTATCACGATAGCAACCCAACGCAGAGTAACCACCCTATGGTCTTCCAGAGTGGGAAGTAAGAGATATCTTAAGCTGGTTGGATCTGAGGGCGTTCTACAGAACTCCTATTTTAGTCTGTTCACAGAGAATTGGTTTTTCCTATCTTCATGTACCATTGGTAGTCGTCATTATTCGAAATACAGGTTACTGAGGGATATTACATCAAAACATTAGGTCCCTTTGAACAATTTCAATAGGGTACTGATAGGTGATCGGAGATTTGGTTGATTTGACTTGAACATCACTCACTTGGTTGCAGCTTTCTAATCCAGGTAGATTGCGGACAATTAAACAAAAGCGAAACTCGAGTGCACTTTCTGAGGGAAGTTGACTGCTAAGTCCATCTGAATTCGAAGGGTGCAACTAGATGAGTGGTGTTCAATTTGATTCAAGCAGGGTTATCAGAAGACAGAAACTGTGGCGTGAATTTGTTTCATGTGAAACACTGGGTTCCCTTTAACCACTAGATCAGAGCAGAAAGGAGACATATATTGCGATATATTACCGTTCCGTTTACCCTAATCGGTCGCAAACGTAAAATATGCCAGTTATACACATCATACAGATAAGGACGAACAGGGGCTAGACATGTCCACAAGCACACTGAGTATTATGTAGTCGCGACCATGGCAACCCGATTGGTTGCCTCAGCCACTGTTGTGCACATAACATCGCTTCGGAAAAAGCCAATAACTTTCGGTTTGGATTGCGCAACAGTATCTTGAGTGAGGTTAACGGGCCAACTTGGTAACCTGTTGTTATGACGTGTTTAGCAATCCATAACGTTGGATTTTGAACAGCCAGTCCGTCAATTTGAGACGAGTGCACCATCTGTTGTTCCAGTCACTTTGGAATGAGCTCGGCGACCGGTTGGTGATAGTTGTCGATCTGTTCTGCCTATGTAAATTTTACTGCAGCTGCAAGTAAACTGGCATACAAAATAGGAGACAGAACAGTTTGACAAACTACTTCCCCGATTGCGGACAACTGGTCCACTGGTGGTTTGAACTGAGTGCAACTGAGCAGGCGTATAAGTTCGATTCAGAGCAGATTTTTATTTGTGCTTTATGTCGTTGGCTAACTGGTCACCTCTGAATGACAAGAATAAGAAAACATCCTTCTTTTGAGTTGTCAGTATGGGCTCAGTGCTCTTCTCTACCGTATTATGTGCCTCAGTGAAGTTATCCGGGTGTTGTTTGCTAATAAAGTTTGTTTCAGCAACTCCTGTTCTATCTGCAGTTTGTCAGTTGTACAAATACGCACCGCTCTATGAAACTGTGTCTTAACCAGACCCCGTATTTATACAGTAGGGGTGAAGCTGGAAAACTGAAGATACTGACCACCCCATGTTGCTTTGTGATGATCTGAACACTGTAACGTGCCATCCGTAAGTGTAGCAATGAGTACATTCAGAAAATGGCAAACTATTGTTCGATTCAACTTTATGAGACAAAGATAGGTTATCGGTCATAAACATGTGGTTAGGACGAGCAAAGAATAATGGTTCTTACAAGAATTGCCAACAATGTCAATCTATCTGGACCATGAGTGTTATTCACAACTAAATCCACCACAAACAATTATTATCAGTCGACTGGAAACTCGTTCGTACTTGCTGATTTGTGCATGTCGGTCATCGAACCTGTTCAACAAAGATTTTCCTAATTGTGAAAAATCTGCTATCGACTCCACTCATCTGCTTCGTAATATTCCATTTTGGTGTTGCGGATGCCTCATTTGGCACTACAGTTTAACAGTGCAGTGCACCGTTAGCCAGTAACGAGCAGAAACTGAGTACACAGAAGATAGTAAATCCAGGCGGTGACGATTGACCAAGTAATCTTTCCACTTATGCCCTTATTGTCTCTTCCGTTGGTTCCTACTGAAAACAGATGGGGGCATTTCTAAGGGGAATGAATTTCCGGGCACCCCAAAGAGGTAGAAACGAGACACTTACTGATGTGTAATTAGAAACACCCTATACCGAGATGTATGAACTGTTCCCTACATCTGCCCAGAATGTCGACTGACCTAGGTCAGGCTAGTCAACAGATTATTTCCAAAGTTGTACAATACCTTGCAGTCTGAATAGGGAACTTGTGGAGCGCTCGAGTACTTCCCAAAATGGCAATATTTTCCTACTGAATTCTGATCACGCAACATGTTTCGCGGACATGAACCTTTTAGTGCAAACGGGAAAAATGAAAGAAACTTTCGCAGATCCAGCCGGTTTCAGACGTGACAGTAACCTGGACAGTAGGATTCAGGAATGAAAACGGATTTAGCATGAGCTGCGTATATTTCGCTGGGTGATTTGTATCACAACATAAAACATGCTGGAACCAAGACGTCACATGTCCACTGCATAACGATAACTGAAAAACTGGTGTAGTGAGGACGAACAATCGCACTATACTACTCATACTACCAATGTAATGAGGTGGAGCGATCACGCTATGCTACTCACACCACTGCTATTCAGTAGTGGATGGCCAGAGCATAGATTTTGATATTGAAGTAATCGCAGGAAAAATACAAGAGGAAACATCGGAGTGCAGCATCGCATGAAGTGGTTCTTGGTACGTAAGAGAAACTAAGGGAACTGAGTATTGACGTCCGTGGCAACCGTGATGGTCTTGGCCCAGTGCCGTATGTAGATGAATGTTTTTGTTTGTTGTCTTGTTGAAACGCATAAGACACGTGTTGATTTCCTGAATAAATAACCCTTGTGCCATCCGCGTTCTTGGTTCACAACACTACTCAATAATGAGGAATCAGCATATATTTGGATATTGAGGCAACCGGAGGAGAAATTCAAGAAGGAACATTAGAGCATAGTTTAGTATGAAAGCGTTCTCAGGATATACAAGAACCGTGCACGGGCAACCGCTGCAACCGTGACGTTCTGAGATCAGTGTTACAAGCAAATGAGTGTGTTTGTTTGTTGTCGTGTTGAAGCACATCTCTCATATGTTAATTTTTCATAGAAACGATCATTACTACATCCACGTTCTTTGATCACAGCACTGGTATCCCACGTGATACAGTTTTACAATGCCCACTTCTTCCTTCTATGAACAAACCAAATGTTCAACTAAACTTTAAACGCTTCCCCATCAGAAGTTGATTGTTCATATATCAGGCGGAGTTTATAAACTGATCCATGCAATGTAGATTTGTATAATGCAACATTTGAGCTGTTCATTTGATGTAGATCTTTTGTTCACAAATATTTGCTCAAAGCGGACGATGGGCAGACAGTATGAGAAATCCGTACATTAGAGGAGGCTCCAAGTGTCGGAATCCATGTTGGACAGCTTAAAAAGAAAAGATAATTCAGAACACTGTTTGAATTTAAAATAATTAACAATAGAAAGAACGCAAACTTGAAAAAGGGAAGATAACGAGCGGAATAGAAGCCCAACTACTGCTAATCATGCATACAACAATTGCATTGTAACATGCAGCAGACACCAGCTGGTTAGCACCCACGGTGAGAGGTCGAAAATTGTCTTCACATTACTACAGTCACGGTGGTGATCAAATTATTTGAGTTGTCGGCTTGGTATCCCTAACATACGCATCACATGCGCATTTGGATTCAACTACTGGTGACGCAATTACGACGGACTGGTAGGTTGTTTTAAGTTGGGCACACCCATGCGGCTAATCTGATATCGTAGCTATGGCGAGTTACTCCCAGATGGTTATTTGCACTAGGCAAATGTAGTTTTCCTAGAGGTTGTTAGTGTCTATAGAGGATCCTATATACTAAAATGCAAATCTCCTCTGGTATATCGGTAGTGCATTAAGAACCGTCCCGGTTAGCACTGCCTATCTCTATAGGATAGAGCATGTAGTGTCGTAGCGCGTTTCGTATCCCTACATTATATCTTCTCCGTAAGAGTAATGTTCTCCATGAGGTAAGGACGATAAACCTGGATGTTTTGTTGAGGATTGGGGAACACTAGTGAATTGGACATAATGGTGAAGTGATCTGAATTAAACCGTTCCACCGGTTTGGTGAGTAATGCAATTATTGAGTTGGTTTTCTTGGTCATTCACGCGTTGTTGTGGGACAGGCTAAGGTTAGTTGAGACAACTGTGTTCAGTTCGCGCTCGTGTGTAGTCATACCCAGTCTTTTGCCTCGCAGAAATTTATCTGTGTAGCGTGAATGATGCAACTGCATCACTTTACGTTTAGGTGTATTGAATGTGAGTCGCTTGTTCGTAGCCCAGTTGTGTAGTATGCTCTCTTCACCGTATTTTCCCACTTTTAGTTTCTTGGTCTACTGTATGCTGAAGTTTAGTGCCGTTAACGTAAATGGAGCAGGAACTTGACAAGTCTCGGAGTTTCGAACACAAACACGTATGGCAGTATCCAACCTTGTGGCGCACAGCTGGACGCACAACACCCGTCTGAAAACAACCCGTTCACTTTAACCTTAAATCAACAATCTTTTAGGTAATCCGTGAGCCACAGGAGTAGAGGTTCTTCTATACAAAACTTACGAAGCTTCACAGGGAGATTTAAACAACCTACTTGATCAAAGGCTTTAGTGAATTGTTGGACAACCACGTTAACTGGTTCACCTTCATTAGCCGTCTTTGTTCAGTCCCTCCGAGTATCAAGTGAACTAGTAACACAAGAGAATCTCTGTCGAAATCTATGTTGGCTGTCTGACAATAGTGCAAACCGGAATAAGTGCTTATGTAACTGGTTGTAAGTCAAGCTCTCCAGGACCTTCGAGACAACCGACAAAGTACAACCGGCTTGTAATTGGTGAGCAGATTGCGACTATTGCCTCCGGTGATGGGCAACACGATGTACATCTTGCAAATTTTGGAAAACTTGTCCTATGGAAGAGGTCGGTTGTAAAGTTCACACAACAGACTTGAAGTTTGTTTAGTATACGCCCTTAGTACCAGAGAGTAGCCAAGCTTAGAACCGGAAGACGTTTCCGCAAAGCGTTAGTAGTTTTTGGAACACGGCATGTGGTGTGAAGGTAGGTGTTCTCATCACATCCGTCGAACCCGTACCAAATATATTTGCAAACTTTGTGAAGGTGACAGCAAACACTCTGACACTAGTCGCCAAGATCGTTGACATTTTCTCTGTTTGACACCGTCATTCCACCTGCATGACGCAAATGAGCGATGACAAGATGACTTTTGGTGATGGACGCATCAGTGCAAGAGAACGGTTTTGGACTGACTCTAAATTTGTTGGTCAGATCCAGCTAGTATTGAAGTTTGTCTATCCATACACCTGTCGTTTTCCGATTACACGCAATCCAAGACACAGCGTATGCCGGTCCAGTTATCACCAGCTGGTACGTGTTCCAAGTTTATCTCCTTACCTGCAGTAAGTACCTTGTGTATCGCCAAAGTGACGTTTTGCGAGTGAGTCGTTTAGATCGTCCGATCTGGGTATACTTATTGATGGTTTTAATCACGACATTCAAAATAAACCCCCCGGGTCAATGTGATGACGGATGCGCTTGGTTGTCAGACCAACAAATCGCCAGGCTGTTTGGTCAGGAGAATCCAGTTATTTGCGAATTTTGGTCCATTCCCTACATTTTCAAATCCTTCGTATCTGAAGTTTTTGGCCTTACTTTTCATTGACGGCATGCGGTTTTACATAAGATTCAAAAATCCTCAAAAAATAGACAGTGCAGTCGAGGGGGAATCCTCTCGACTCTGTTTGAGGTCATGTGTCTTGCAAAAACTTGCCAAGGTTTTCCGGTCTTGGATGGTTTAACGTTACATAAATGGTAGGTATATTGTTCCTTTTTGGGTGAAATCTGGAACTAATCGACGAATTGATCCGTCCAAGTGTCGATTCATGTATTCAGCAAGCTTGTTCGAACACGAACAAGAGGATGGTCTGTTACTCTCTTATCTACCGACGAGTTATCGCCCAAAGCGACCGAATAGGTTGTCGATGGACCGCAAGTCAACATGGACGGTGAGTTTCATTTCTGCTTTGTAAAGCTTTGAGAGTACATCCTGACGAATGATAATGGACCAAGTAGGCATTATCACGTGAAACTGCTTTTACTACTAATGTCTCAGAACCTTTTACCCCCAAAAAGCAAACGGACGTTTAGGAAAAATTTCAGCTATAGAAAAGCATGCAGAAGCAGCTTGTATCAACGATGGTCGACACTAAGTTGAATCGCGTCAGCGATTCGGAGAAAAATTCCCGTAGTTGCGGAGACACACTGGGAGAACAGGAAGTGCTCCACAAACCGAAGGCAATCTGCCTACACCAGAATAGTTTAGAAGCATATTGGGGTAGAGTTGACGAGTGACGCTCAACGAATAGGACACTCGCATTCCTCATTACGAGATAATACTCACAACACGTAACAAAGTCAGCGTTGCGTCATTGTTTACTATCCCTCTGTATACTCACAACCCACAAATGTTGAAGTATTGTAAGGCTTTACTGATGAGCCTAAGACAGCCCGCTCTATGTGCTCAAGAACATTTAGCCGTCAGTCATTAATAGAAACAAGGACTTGCGGGCAAACTTGTGCTTGCGATAGTTCGCTTTCAAGCCTGTGCATTTACATAAGGGGTAAGCATTTTAATCGATATATTGATCGGACCTATTCCAGGGGAACTAGATTACTAGCATGTCAATTGCAATAAGGTGAAAATCACCCATAATTGTTCGCACTTTTCGCACTCAGTTGAACTTACCAGTCAACCTGTTTTTTTTTAGTAAAAAACACTATACTCGAATTTTACTCTTATTAGAGCTCTTCAACAAGTACACATCCTTGCAGCAATCGAGATTTGAACTCCACTGACGCTCTCGTACAGCAGCTGCGTTTTGCGCTACGCCATTGGCCCCACATTCGGCGCGATGGTATTATCATATGCAGGCGCTCAGTCACATTCCCTTGTGAGTAATGCTCAAGTTGATAGATACAATCGAGAGGAGACACAGTCCCGTTAACTTCAGTCGGTGACCTCATGATTAGGAATTCTCAAGTTGAAGTCACATAGACCACTAAACCTGTTGAGCGATTTTCTGATTACTGATAAGTAGTAGGGGATTGAATAGTGTAGAGTAGTAGCATAGTGAAGTATAGTGACTCGTTTCGAACTGGGCTGACTAGAAAACCTGCTGGAATGTGACAGATGTGATCAGTTGTGAATGATGTTCAACTTACACCAACTAAACCCCAATATTTTACCTGTAGTCAGTCAGTGGTTACCGACCTGACGCGTTCATTACGTCATGTTTATCTATTGACTTGACCGTATAGGCTGGCGATCGATTTGGTCACGTTGGGACCACGGCAGGTAGAACACCTGAACAAACCGCTTTTGAAGATGCGGTATATACTTACTGCGGGCTTATTCTTGTGCATCACTTACGATCCAAATCGGTCGATATTATACAGGTTTCATGAAAGCAGGCGATGGGCATGTGTCCCCAATCATTATATTCTCCAAAAGTGGTATCTTTCGTAAGCGTTTGTGGATAAGGGAACAGCACAGACCAAACTCGGTCTAGTGCCCTAAATGTGTACGCCAAACCTGCGCACGAATTCGTCCACTGATTATGCTGTTATGACAGATTCTGGTAGATTGGTCCAGATTCAACAAACCTGGATGCCAGGGGAGTGTATTATTTGAAGGAAAACGGTTCCTTTTATATTGTGTCTTCGGTGAGCTACCCCTAAAAATGTGACTGGACTAGGCTAAAACATATTCAACAACGAGTGATGAGGTTGCCGGAAAATCTTTTGTGCTTAGATGGGATCGCAGTCGACGTATCGACAGCGCACTAAACTGTCCAAGTGTACGTAGCCCTTCTAGACAAGGCAGTGAACGCAATGCCAAAACATGACTTATCGCCCGTTATTTTGTCTTTCCAATAAGATCAACGTGCTTTACAAAAGACAATTTTGCTTGAGATGAGGATGCACTAGTAAGTTAGAAGTAATCTGAGAACTGTTGTATTCCTTTTCGGGTGCAATCAAGATTAAGCCGTACAGGCAATAACGACGGTAGGGAGGACGCGCGACTCAGAAGTACATACCTTATTGTCCTTCTGCAGGCGGTAGCGTCATTCTTAAGTGCGTGGGCGAATGAGCCGTTGGGAGTTGGCGATCACTCAGAATGTAACTTGACAGACGGCCTTGAAGCGTACACAACAAAAGTAATTCGAGTAAAGCGCTCCTCACAAGTTACTCAGTAAGCCGAGGGCCGTAATCGTTTGTTTAGTTACTTGTACGCAGTTGGAAAACAGACTAAGCTCTTTTGAAACAATTGCTTCAAAGTCTTGTTCACAGTTCGTCGTCTCCAACAGGCGAATTATCACAGTCCATGAGATGGATGAACTACCTCACATTTGGTCGTATCAAACGAGAACAGGGTGTTCGCGTCTGTGCAGCTTAAAACGTTCTACTTACTCCGCCTCTGCCACATTATCACGTTCACACCAAATTTTGGTGTTTATAATTTAAGCACACTATACTGACGTTGCTGAGTCCTTACATTGTAGAGAGCCTTCTTTGCTTATAATATGTCCGTCCGCAAATGCTTAGTCCTCGGTTAGTTAGCGTAAGATTTCTACATGAAGTTGAGTCAAAATCTATTACACGAAGTGTTCATTTCTTCGAGGCCAACCAAACACAACTGTTTGTGTGAGTTCAATATGTCAGCATTTAGATGGCAAGAGCACATCAAGACGGAATGGTAGTTGACTAAGAGATTGGATCGCAGAAGTCATGAAGCTTTTATAAACTACAACACGGTGATCGGTACTATAATATCTTGTTACGCAGACGTCAGACATAAACTAGGGAACAAGCAGTAGTGAGTCATCACTGAAAGGAACTACAAACAGTTGTGGGGTAAACATGAACATAAATTATGGTGGGTTAATAATTTCCTGTTGGCAACAACAAACAAGTTATTTACGTTATGTTGATCAAAAAAACTGTGTTGGTTCTTCAGTTCAATTTCTTCGTACTTCCGCTTAATATGCGCTTCCAGCTGTCCATTAAAACGATGATTCACTTACCCTATCTTACTACATACGAGTAGCCTTAAGGACGGTGTGTATTATCTGTGGTATAGTATAAATCAAAACCAAAATAGTAAGCCTGATGACTCTCAACAAACACGTTCTCAGGAACAAACAATGTGAAGTAAATAGTTACCAGAACGACAGAAACAACATGCTATCAGTCGTATTCAATTGTTGACTGACGTCATCATTCTGACTGTCGGGAATTGAATGTCAAAGACAAAATCTATTAAGTATCTTTACTATAGTCCGATAGAGTTGGTTCACCTTCTGGTTTCGTTAACTTTTGTGTATTCGTTTGCGTTTTCTGTGAATTCGTGAAATCTTAAAGCTGGCTGAACGTAACTGTAATCTCTCTTCTCATAAGTCTGTCACATTTAGCTGATTCTTCAGCTGGAGGTGTTTATCATAGCATAGCATAGAGAAGTCAAATAACAACAGGTGACCGGTTGAAAGATTAGGTTTAGGGCGCCATGTGAAACTATCCGATAGCGTACAAAGTATGTCG
This sequence comes from Paragonimus heterotremus, assembly GCA_013368495.1. Taxonomy (NCBI): domain Eukaryota; kingdom Metazoa; phylum Platyhelminthes; class Trematoda; order Plagiorchiida; family Troglotrematidae; genus Paragonimus; species Paragonimus heterotremus. The sequence continues at coordinate 55,146 of LUCH01000620.1, read as the reverse complement.
TGGAAGCTAACTACACAGTACACTTCGGAAGCAGCCATAAGTTTCACATAACTTTCGGTTCAGTCTGTAAACAAGACTCAGGTTGATTTTTTCTGGTTATCGTTGTCTTATGCACTGCGTACAAAGACCTTCCACGATGCTTGACGTGAGTTTTTTGGTAAAAAAAAAATATTTCTATGTCTGAGCCGGTAACATAACCACGTTTCTAGTTTGTGAGTTTTCTCAGTAACATCACAATCTTTATACCCATAAGGACTATGTCCAATTTCCTACACGTTTAAAAAGCCTGTGAATCACCTTAAAAAGGGGAACAGTGAGACAAAATTTTCATATCGCTCGGTGAAACAAAATATGTACTTCGAATTTACTTTGGCTCACCTCTGATTTATGCGATCGTGGAATGTTGGACTGAAAATGAACATTATAGGAAGATAACTATCGCAATTTTCAATCCTTGAGGACTCAATCATTGTGAATTTGCAACATCCGATAGATTGAGTCATTTTAGATCAGAGTCTAGCAGATGGAAGAGCATAACGTAAATTTTGCCTGTTTGAATCTTGAACAGTAAACCGGACAGGTCTATATATACTGGCTTAAGACTGGGTTTTCTGGAGCAGCACATCAATAAAACGGTTATTTTCCACGTTGAACAACAATGGTAGCGCGTACGAATCACACCATGACAAGTTCTGTTTGCAACTCCATGGTCTCATACGACGGCTTCTTATTCTATTCAGGTAAGTTTTGATCGTACCAGGAAGTGTATCGAGTATTCAATGATGTTTACACCTGCGGTCAGCAATTACACTTCTCAAATCAGGTCAGATTCTTCACTACAGATCGATCAGACTATCGTAGTTCATAAGCACTCAAGTTTCATGCAGGTTTGTGCTGAGTGCGCCGAAAATCAAACATAGTATCGTTTCAAACCGAAACTGTCTTTCTCCAGTGCATATCAGTGTCGATAATTAAACAGTGATGAACTCAAAGGACAACATAGTTTGACAAGCTGTCGGAATGCGGAAGAGTGGACTGTCCGAACACTGGACTGTCAGAAGAAATCTGAAGGGGCTGGTCGATGATTACCATTAGTTTGGTGATTATGAACAACGACCTGAAAGCGAGCAACCAAAAGACAGGTCTAACTTAGTCATGTGGATGTACGCTGTGCAAGTGGTCTTGGTTATTAACCCACATAAACATATTGAATGGTAACGATCTAGAATACATATGCACTGAATAGTTTTGCTAAGCGTTGTCAATACAAAATCAAAACTGAAGTGGGCATTACAATGTTATTTACAACTTATTTAGCGATGGACAAACTAATCAGGTTTTACTTTGAGGCGTCGGAGCAGAAAACTTCCAATTTGGCGAACAAACTCACAGAAGACTACCGTACAGTTTACTCATCCCTTTGTCTAAATTGATGGTGGTTCCTCATAACTGATAAGGTGAAGTGGATAAATAGCAAAAAGTGAAGTCGCGACCCTAGATGGAAATATTAACGCCGAAAAAACCACCGAATTGTATAAAACCACTTGTTCCTGATCACAGCCATGTAACCAACTTTACGCTATAGGAAATAAAACAGTTCTATGTTAAAAAAGGTAAGCGGATACCATCGAAAAGATGTCAGAATGAGAACGTTTTGATAATCAACGAGCTCACTAGGTCTGAATTGACTTAGAGATAAGCGGGGTTTTTTAGGACGTAAAAACGTTGAACTGCCACTCAGTATAGAATCTTAAAGTAAGCTCTGATACAGACCTGAAACAAACTATCGCATCCCATGTCGACCAGCTGTTTAGGCATATAACAGGAAGTAATTGTGGCAGCTGGCAGATATGAGATACTGAATGTCTGCTGCAACATTCTCTATAACGATTGCTTTTGGTTTGTTTTTCATTTTTGTAAATTTTCCAGGCCCATGAAATAGTTCAAAAGATGTGGTGACATGTCTTGATGGTGACATTTATCCAGTGTCTAAGGTGTGTCTGCGAGAGAAAAATGAATCGTGAGAACCTGGGTAGGATGCGGTAACAAATTTGGCTTGATTTCGTCGGTGAACCAAAAGGCGACGTGTTTCATAAGTGAGCCGCAATATGGGATGTGTATCTGACGCCATGAGGTTAAATGTGCTCGAGAGATCCATCATACAAATAACGCCTCTAACCCCGATTTACGACCCACATAAAAACTAATTAATGGGAGGCATTTTCGCCATGGTTGTTTCGGTTTCACAGGTCTGCGTAGCTCTGTTGAGTAGCCCTGTGATATGCGCATCATTCTCACAGCAAGCAATTCTTGTCCTGATGGAATTGGAATTGACGACCACGCCCAGTCCCATCATGTGCGTCACTGATGGTAGCTTGTGCTGTGCAGGCAAGCTATACAGCAAGACGGTTTACTGGGTTGTTTAGTTGGCCTGATGGCCGGATAGCTCGAAGGCCGGGTTCAGTACCAGACATGTTCCTAAAAGTAGGACAACGGCAGAGTGGAGGCTGAGCCCCCTCTGTCTAAACGAACGACCCACACATCATGCTGTGGTGGTGGTAGCAGATTCTCACACTCGGGCGTCCGGATTGCGGGACTGCCAATCACGTGATCCGACTTGACGTTCATGTCGCCCCAAGCCCCAGAATCCGGATTACGTTGATCTCATATCATTTGACTCGTGGGCGCAGACCTTTAATCCTGCGTTGCGATTGGTTCATGTGAGGTGGCCTTCAATTACTTGGTCCTACAACTACGTCCAATGCCAAACGGAGCGAGGTGATTGGCTCGAGGGTCCGAGTGCAAAGCGCGAAGTTGACCATAAGGCCACTCGGTTTTCCGAATCACGCCGTTTTCAACCCCCAGTTTACCGTATTGCAGAGTTGTGTGGTTATGCGATTCAGGACTATTGATGTAAATGTTTTTACTGGATTTCGGCCGGATTCCAACTAGCGACTAAAACACTATGCCCAGACGTGGCAAGTGCTCCAGTACCTGAGCCAGGAAATCAAGCCAGAAGCTCAAAAATCACATCTAGACTTAGTCACTCACCCAACCATCTATATCATACGGAACAATTTCGAAACTCATCGGTGACGTTGGTGGATTCCGGCGCGAACTGATTAAGAAATCTTGTTTAGGCAGTCAATCCATTGGATCCTTTGGTGTATTCTATGACACGGTGGATTGAGTGGGTAACTAGGTCCAAATGTGAAATTTCTAAGCTTTCAGTGTGGATTCGCGATTCAGATGGTGGAGCAGTGTTTCTGTCACTGGCTCGAATCCAGCGGAAATCCAGGTTTTTCACAATTGGGTCGCTCATAGGTGTTTTTATAATTAGGGTGAACTTGAAAAAACTGACCACAGAACTGGAAAGCAGATGTGAATTAGTTGTGGGCCGGTCTCGGAAAGGAGCGTTCCACATAAACAGTCACAAAGGTTAACGAACCATATGTCTTTTGCCCCTTTTTAAAATTGTGTTACGTCGTTTTTGTACGATTTTCACTTAGGATTGCAATACTCTTTGTGTTGAAAACTTTGTTTATTTCTTTATCAATTTGCGATGATGCCTATGAGTTCTGTATCTCGTCCGTGTTGTCCTATTTTAAAATTTCCACAGTCAAACGTCCTCCCACAGCCTGCGTCGTTCATCAGTTTCGCAAGAAATACTTGATACCCTAATGCCGTAGAACAGAATGAAGTAGATGGTACGTGAAAGAAAAACCACTGGTTAACCGAAAGATTATCAAAACAGTTGTCCTTTTCGCCTATGAAACTTTTGTGCTGAGCATATCTTTCTTCTCCTGCAAGGTGATTCGTGTATCTTCAGGTTTCAAACTCTCCGTTCAACGTTGTTAGTAGTGATACTGTGTCAGCCCTCGATCCTGTCGTCTTTTTCCTATTAATCAATGCGGTTCCGTCACAATTCATTCCGGGCGTACTTTCCGTGAGCAGTTCGTCCAGGGGGTGACAGGGACTGGGGAGTAATATAATGTAGTCAAAGTGTCTGGGCTCCCAATCTTGCTGGAGACCACCTTCCTCCGTAACCCCTCGCTGACACACAGGTGTGCAGGAGTCTGCTAAGCACACACTCATATGTGGAAAGTGAAATGATCAAGAACCAGTTACTGAATAGCCTAAGTAAATGCAAGCGTGCCTCATTGGACTTCAATGACAACAAAATGAACGAATACGACAGAAAAGTTGCAGACCTCAAGCAAGTTACGATAATCGAAGAATATGACCCACTGAAGGTGTTCACAAGTATTCAGAATGACCGCTACAATATTCCAAACTAACAGTATACAGGAGGTAAGGATACTGAGGAGTTACTTTGGACTGTTGAAGCGCGATTGGAGCTGCAAAGATGTTCGTAGTACGACGGAGCTAAAAAACTGAGTGAAAGATCTGTGTAATATTGTCAAACAGACAAGAAAGCAGACCGGTGTGCACGAGTTTTGTATTGTGTTGGATGGTCACTCTAATTAATTTGAACAACATACAAAAGTGATGCAAAAACGTTATTGTATAAAAGTGAAGCATCGTTAGTTAACAAAAATAAGAAAAACTCTAAACACTTTATTTTCAATTCCGTACACTTCCTGCTCAGTTAACTGTTGCTAAGATCATATGAATCAGCATTCAAAGAGAGGCTAAAAAGTCCAGATAACCCAACACTTGAGAATTCTTTAGATAGATAGGTTACACACAATCATGCGGTCGATTTAAACAGAAGAATGAATTGAAGCAGTAACTTCATCAAAAGGTCCCTACGGTGCACTGGTTGTAAGCTTATACAGTGCGATTCATCGCTTTCATAACCGCATTTGTTCACAAGTACACAGTTTGACGCCATGGAATTAGCTTAACTCGTGCCGACTTAGGTCGAGGACAAAGTGTCTCAGAATGAAGTACCTCTGAGTTGGATTGGCTGATCACATGTCAAACATCTTTTCCGAGAAAAGTTTCATGTAAGGTATGCCGGCTGATGTTCATAATGTTTTGTCATGTCTGGTGATGAAGTTCATGATGGTGTTAGTGACAAGGTGACTATACCTTTGATCGTTCTTACACTATTCAGCTATAATACACCTTTTATCGTGAACATATAACCAAAGCCTAATCCAGCTGCACACACCTTTTGGATGACGAGGAGAACGGTAAATTACAATGGTTTCAATACCAAATAAGAAGTACGGCTGAAGAATGCAAACAAGCAATCACTGGGATTGCACTCGAAGTTCAGTCAAATTGTCAATCAAGTCCTGAGGGATAAATTTTCAGTTCTGAAACATACCCACGTCTCCAGTAAATGAAAGGCGGTTATTATTGTTTTAACAGCCTTAAGTTGAGTAATAATAATAATAATAATAATAATAATAATAATAATAATAATAATAATAATAATCACGAAACTCGAGTACAGGATAGCGAAGGATCACGATCGATTTGAGCTGGAAAAAAGCCGTCGATTCAGTTTATTGGTTTATTGAAAATAAAAAGGTTGGTTTGAACACAAATCGTGCTGAGTAACGGAAAAAGAGTAATACTGGGTAGGTGCGAACACGTTTGTATGGCGAACTGGACGAAGATGTGTACGTATATTCACAAAGATCTCAATATTCAGCTTAACGCTGCTTACACTTGTGGAAACCAACTGATAGTTATAGCACTTACGTTAACCAGATAAGATTGAATGACCTAACAAGTTCAACACTCACTGTCAAGCATCAACCGGCCCACCCATTGATACCACCCGATGAGCTCTGCTCTAGCAGCAGTAAACTTCCAAACGAAAACTGAAGTAGCTTGCTAATCGATTACTGCTGACGGACGAGTCGTCCTGAACAAACGAGCTCAAATATGAACGAGAATGTCGTTTCCTTGAGTCTGCTGTAGGAATTTCCACCTCTACTTCTGAGATCTCCACAGCGAGTGAAATGCTTGTGTGAATCACCTGGCAGTTCGCCAGGGAATCAGCTCACCATACACATGGAAAATGTCTCATCTCATACAAGGCTCGATTCTTAAAATTCAGACACATTCTATTGCAGTGGAGTTCTGCGATCGTAATATACTACTGATACCGCGGCTATTCAGTAGCAGGCATATTTCTTGACAACCTACAAGCCACAAGAAGACTGCAAGAAGGATCATCAAGGTGCAGCATCACCCATAACAGTCCCTACTACTCAATGGAACTGAGCACTGACATCTGTGGTAGCCGAGACTATCTGGGGCTGAATACTGCGTGCAAATGAGTGTTTTTGTATCAGGTTTGGTTTACATGCTTAACCCGTGTATTGCTCTGTCTAATAAATAACCTTTGTGCCATCCGCGTTCTTGGATCACAACACTATGTACATGTGTGAACCGTGCCGCTTATCCTTCGCACACAGTCTTCCATCGCAATAACCGAAGGAGAATCTCCATTTGTCTTTTTAGATTATTCGCACATATTGTCCAATCAGTTATTAATTTCCCGTACCCTTTTATCACAGAGGGAATATATGTGGGATACCCGATTCGAATTTGCGTACTAGTTATGCCTTGTTATAATGTGCGTAAATAAGCTGAAAGAAAACTAACCTGACCCAACTTATGATTGGAAACCCCTGCTACGGTTAAAAATAATTTTTTTTATCGCAGGTATACTTTAACTGTGTTTTATATAAATCGGGGTCGTGTGGTGCGACCACATGTAGGATTTGTTAAAGTGGCTGCGGGGGTCGGGCGCGTAACGTTGGATAACATTAATAAGTGATTGCAGCTTTCGCATTCTCTTTTTGAACAGAGAAACTAGACTGGAGTATCTTACTTGTTGCAACTGTTAACTAGTATACACCTGTGAGACGATCAGGATTTGAACTCTCGTCAATCGTGTTGACCATTACGTCATTAATCTTACATTAGTCGCGACCTAACCGTCATATCCGAAAATTCAACCACTTCTGGTTGAGTAGTGCTCAGTTTGCCAGGTCGTCTAGAGAGAGGATACAATAATCATCCTGCTAACTCCAAACGGTGGCTCCACCATTAGGACTTCTCATTATGTTAGAAGTATAGGAATTACCAAGCGTCATAGGAGAAAGTTTGATTGCTGAAAAGCTGTTGGAGATTTTGGTTGATGTATGTTGTACGTTACACGGAGCGGATAAGCATATACACTACGGATGGGCTCTATCAGAAACGAAGCCTTTTTTCGGAAGGACCTAGCTGACCTGCGTGAATGCGAAAGTTATAATAGATTGTGAGTGGTCCTCAAGTTGTACCGACCAGAAGATTTCACTGTAGGCTGAAGAGTTACAACAAAGGCATAGTAAGGGACCAGTAAACGAATGCGATGGCACTGGACGAATGTATCTCACATTATCCTAGTTGCGACGTACGAGTGCTGGTGATATAGGATCATTCAAGGGAAGATGGGGATAAAAAGGTCTAGACTTATCCCCCAAAAAGTTGAAAACAGGGGAATCCTCAAGCAGTAACTCATTTGCGAATTAGTTGTGCCGTTCGGCTCAGACTTAATAGAGTCCGTATACCAGTGCTGATGTTAAGAGCACTAACTGAAACTATGCCGAAAGTCAGTCCGCCTCAAATTTCTAGGCGGCGCTATACGTTTTGTGAGATATGACAGTATGTATCCACTAGTCAAAACTCGTCAGAAGCACACGACCGCTTTCGTGATTGTTGCAACTTATCAGGCATATGTACTCCCGGTGAAATTCGACTACACATATTATTGTAGAAAAGTAGATGCTGAAATCCTCAAACATGTGAAGGTTTTGGTGTATTTTCGAGAAGGAATTCTTGTGTACACTTTTCCGATGTAATTTTTTGGTTCCAAAGTTATTGGCTAACTATATAAAAGACTATGATCTGGGTGCAGAAAACTCTTCAGTCTTTATTGCATACGAATGACGGTCTTTGCTTGGAGTGGATAATCACCTCAATCGATTTGTCCACCTATGAGAGATTCGGACAGCATATCTTTAAATGCTGTTAGGCGTACCCTAGAAGATATGCTCGGTTGCCTTTGAATCAAGGGAAAATATCCTAATCGATGAAAGTAAACTGCAAGAGGGGTGTGTAAAGGACCCTGATGTCAGTTATCAGCCTGCGTCAAGCCATTCCAAATATCAAACAAGCAGTCAGGCACCTTCAAACGGCACCCTAACATGGCGCTGCATTCCTACGGGAACACTCTCCCGGAATTGCTAGTGCTCGAGAAGCTTGTATTTTTTGAGGTTTAATGAAAAGATGTTATCTGATGATTCTATGTGATTATTCTTCTGACAGGATAACATGTATGGTTCTGGTGTACTGAAGACAAACGTTGATTTTTGTTTTCATCGACGGTGATCTTAACAGAAGCGGTTGATGCAACCGTAAATAAAAGTGCTGTTCTTCTGAAAGAAACCTCGTACTGATGGTCTTGTTCGTTTTCTATCCAACCATACATAGCGTTCTGGATATCGTGACCAAACAGGGGAACTCGTGTGAACACAGGCGTATGTCAAGGCATGTTAGTTCCCAAAGGTCATTTCTAAATGGAGAAGTACGTTTCAACAAACAAACCATTGGTAAAACTGTTTGTGGTGGTTTGAGGTGCATTTTCATTCTACTTTCGCCGCAATCGTGAATAGAAAACTCAATATTACCACGTTGAACAGTTTAATGGCATCGTTTAAAGAGAGACAATGTAGCAACACATGCTTGAGGCACAGCGAAAAATTGACTGTTTTCCGTAGGAGACAAGTCTTAGAACGTTCCGCATGCAGTCCGAGTCTTTGTCCGACTGGGAACCTTCGGACTCAGTTAGAATACTGTGCACACAAGAAGGTTAGTAAAGACAATTTAACGGTAGGTTGGGCATATGTTATGTAATAGGAGGGAAACAGTAAGGGCCTTTCTTTTGTAAATCATCGATCAGAACCATTTCAGTAGTTAACACATCGATGTTCTCAAACGCAATCGAGGGAATACCTCACTAGTTTTCTATGAAGGAATACCATATTGAACGTCCAAATAATCTTGTGATGACGATTTTTGGCATGGCCTTGATGAAAACACTTGCGGTAAACTCAAAAACAATGAGTTGTAAGTGTTCTAATTAGTCAAAACTTCGGGTACTACAAGCTTTCTTGTCATTTAAGAGTAAAAGGCCATAGCTTAAGATCTGGTGCCGGCTGTTGATTGCACACGTCTCCTCTCACATTTACATGGTGTTTCTGTCGCTGGTTCGAATCCAGGTGAAGCCCTGACTTTTCATAGTTGGGTCTCATCAAAAATTATCAATCTGCCAAACTACTGATTAGTAATTCACATATTAATCAGGACACAAACAGAGAATGTAGAGAATCAATCATCGAGGCTTATTTCAACGTTCATTCAAACTGTCACGGTTAACCTATTAGTGACAAGCTCCAACAAGAGTGAAACTCTAATGCAGTGGTTTGTTTCGAAAAGTGCTAGGTGAACCGTCCACGGGAATACGAAAGGTGAAGTAGAGTTTGAAGGATGTTTGACTTATACCTCATAAAATGATTTGCCATACTGAGACATCCAAGCTATCCGTGTTTACAGAGTATGTCTGTTAATTGTGTCTAGTGGTGACGATGACTAAATGTAATCAAATTTAGAAATCCTTCGACTTTTCCTGTACGAAAAAGAGCAGGGTTGCATAAAATATCTAACAGAGGTTGACAAGTGTTTTGATCGCTGTGCTGTATAACAACCCATCGCCCAACCCACCCCTGCCACCCCGTACATCTTCAGCATACACTGGGACATAACCACGATGCTAGTTAGACATTATTATGTTCATATGGGAGCCAGAACCGCACGAAGATCGGCCGCAATTTGAGCCAAAAGTTCAATCAACAGAAAACGTTTTTCTTCACATATCACTGTTTATTTTCGGTCAACACTTCCAGATCGAGCACTCATTCAACATCATCCCATTTTTGCACAGTACATATCCACGGTTAGTCCAGATTGATTACATTTGGCTGCCATCCCCATCACGTCGTGTTAAAAGTGCTCCGAAAACTACGCCTGCGTGACCCTAGTGTATGTGGACTGCGTAGGCGTGGCAGAGTACGGCTACGTTTGGGATGAGTCATTCTGTGCTCACAATAAACTGAGCACGTCAATCTAAATGTACTTTACGGATAAGTCCGGTAAGTGATCGGTCACATTTTTTAACCTTTGTATCCGTAACTTTTAGGTCCAGGGTAGTCAGTTGATCTTGACTGTAGAAAAAACTTTGCACTTAAACGACTGTCTTCAATACTCGAAAGGAGGGAAATGGTGTACCTTACAGAAAAAACTACCACTGTTAATTACAAATTAGTTCATAAAATAGACTGTACTTATAGTTTTTTATGGGTGTCGATTTGACATTAATTTATGCAGTTGTTTTAAAAGGTTTCATTTGTGAACAATTTATATTTTGGCTAGATTCAACCCAGCGCCAGAAACAACATGCTCAGACGAGGCAAGTGTCCTACGAGTTGGCCCACGAAGCCGTGCCGGAAGCTTGGAAATGCCATATTTAAACTCAGTCACCCACCGGACCCAATTCGCCATATGAAATTTGCCACCTGATCCAATAGGTTGACCGAATAAGCAGAATTTCTCGCTCAGTTCACGCTGGAATCCACCAATGCCGCCGATGAGCATAGACATTTCATAATCGTCAAACTACTTATCCGTAATACCGCTGGCTGCATGGTACAGCACGTGCCATGCCTATTTCTGTCGCTGGCTGGAATGTAGCCAAAATTCAGATTTTCCCCAATTCGGTATTTTCTAAAATATGAAGTCTGACAAACTACTTATTAGTAATAAAATTTGCACTAAGCAACCTGTTTCTTTTCGGAACCTCTACAAAAAGACCGAAACACCTACATTATCTGACGAACGTGTACGTACCTTGAATGTAAGGGATATGTATAGACTAAGAAAAGGCAGAGGGCTAACATTTCGTTATACCCACTTCTAGAGCACAAAAACAGACCAGACAATATGGTTCTTCTGACAAAAGAATTGGCTTCTGTGATGTCGCAATATCACACTCCGAAGATAACAATTCGATGTTACTTGGGTTCTATACGACCGTACTGTTGTTATGACTTCCACATTTTGCTTTTACAAAGTTCCGAATGCTTTTTACCTATGGAACCATTACTGTAGGTGACTAAAACTTGAACACTGTATCACTTGTATGGAATGAACGGCATTGTTGAGATGGTATATTTTCAGTGCTTACGTAACCTTGCGATTATTGTCAGTCTTACGATTCTCACTACGAAACGGAACCGTCTGAAGCTCGAATATAATGCACTGAAATGTACATTATTTATTGCTACAGTTTGTTGTCATTTTTGTTCACGCAGAACAGAGTTGACCCCATCTTGTCTCTCGGAAGCCGGGTAGCACAGATTTACTGTGATAGAAACATACTTACCCAAGACTGATTGAAATATGCTTTACCAGTGCTGTTTACCACAGCTTAGAAGGCCTCCCCGATATAATGCATGCAATTAATACAACTAATGGTTATATGAGAGCTGACACATGTAACTTCCTCCAGGCATCGCGGTGAACACCAAGCGGGTGAAACCATAAGGGATGACTTTCTCAAGCAGGTAAGCAGTCAAATTGACCTGCCATGCAACCAGTCCGATACCCTAAACGAACCCTTTAAAATCGGTTAACGTAATAACTGGCTTCTCATCTGTCTGAGCAAGCCTTTTCCCATGATTTCAGGAGTAGGACATTCCACGTCGCAATTGAACGAGGTCACAGTGGTGTTGTGTGTGTGTATGTCCATTACATTCACCTCGTATCTGATTGGCTACTCACACACTCGCGTGATACATCGCGATTATGATTGGTTTAACTCGTTCACTGGTTTAATGTCACGTGTTAGGTCTGTGGGTCATATGCACGTTACGATTGCCTTGTGTTCTGATTTACGAGACGACAAGTGGTAATTACTCAAACAACCCATTTCGACTCTAACTGTATCGATGTTCCAAAGGTGAAGATTTTAGACCCTCGATGTCGTATTAATCAGTCATGACACAGTGAAAATGCATCGGTGATCAATCGTGGGTGAAGATGGGGAAGTCTTATATGGATATGCCGTAGTAAGGTTAAGTCATCGGAGCCCTAATGTACAGCTTTATAGGGTCAATCTAAGCCAAGCTTCAGTAGGTAAGGTTCGCTACTGAGTAAGAATGATCTAGAACCAAAACCGAAAGCTAGTAGATGTCCAGTTAGAGTAATCGTGACTTCCCATCCATGTTGTTGTATTCGTATACGTGTGCAATGGACGGTAAGCATTACTGCACTCTTATGTGAATACGTCTTTGTTGTCTATTTCCCAATGTATACGCACAATGAATACGCGATCTTCGTCAGTTCGAACTTACGTTGACGGAGTCATTCCTTTTCTGTTCACCGTGTGTGGTACACAGAATAGGTTGTCAAGTCAGAAGGAGAGGTTGGTTGGTATGACAATTGATCAGTCGAAGTTTGAATGACGTTTACCCGGAGGCACCTGAGTGACTGAATGCAAGAGGGTATGAGCAACAAGTGTGAGCTATGTGCCCTTTTTATGTTAGGTCCGGGCTAGTCACTGACCGTGAGCATTTGTTTTGTCCGCGAGTGTGCCCTGTGTGTATGACCTGTGTGGCCACAGCGTTAAGGAGAACTGTCTGTTTTGTTCAAGTGTGTGTTACAGACACACTCGTTGGAACTATTTCTCAGGTAAGGACATCTCGGCTTATGAATGCAACAATTAGGGCGCATTTAAACTGTCTTACAATATTAGCTACACTCGGTTATGTAACTTTAATCCCACAAAACATATTTAAGATCATCTTGACCGAAAGATTTCCATAAACATTAAAACCGGTGCTTTCGGGGAGGTAGAAAGTAAGGTGGAATCAAACCGTAAAGCTCGTCAACAGTAAACAAAGAAGAGTTATTTTAGTACTACTTAGTTGAGTCGCAGGGAAATACCTTTCAAAGTTGACATTGACGTTTATAATCCAGGTAAACATGTATTGTAACACGTATTGTAACAATGTCTTCTAGTCTTTTATCTTAAACTTGCCGCTAGAATTCATTTGACGGTTCAGTTGCTTACTGACCAACGTTCTTTGAGGCAAGCTAGGTCATTCACTATATGGGAATCCATCGTGAAGCTCCAAACACTCTCCCTTGGTGCATTATGGTCTCCTAAACAGATTGAAATTAATCGGTTGATTTTTGACTTTGTTCTTTTGCTTGTCAAGATTGATTACATGTCTGACGTCAAGTGAGTGGTCACCACTCTACACAATCAGTGGACTTGAGCGAGAGTTTATTCACAAGAACTTCACGATTGAACAACCGAAACCTCTGCGGGCTTCTCTAGCTATCATGATCGGAAAACATTCTCAGAATACCGAGGATTCAGATGTGACAGAACCAGGAAAGTGACCTGATACTCCGATTCCCAATGATTTGCTAGTCCACTGATTTTTCCATTGTAAACGGGACCTGCAATACTTTACTGAACAGTCTGGTGTTAGTAGTGCGAAAATACAAACTGACCTGCCCACTCCGTTCAGAAAACGGTTTGCGAACTGTTTTGTCTAGTTCGTTCTGTTAACTTTCCAAAGGCCGACCGCGTTAAAACTCTGAACTTTTAAATCAGTGTTTTGATGAACACCGTAGGATTTGAACCAGTCACGATACAACACCCACTGAATCAACTCCTGCAGCTACCTACCAAGTAACTAGCAATGAGCTAAAACAGTCGAACCGGATTCTACATCAAAGGTTGGCAATGGCTCACACTCCGTTTCACATGCATCCTTCAATATTGTCAACACCGGGAAATGTATGGAAAGCAAAATCCGCTCTGACATCACTGACTTCTGTCGATTAAGTACAGTATATGGACTAGACCAGGTTCACCAGTGCGAATCACTGCTCCACACTCACCCTAACCAAATCTGGTGGTGGAATGAAAAGCTGGGAAAACCCTGTTTATCTGCTCAGCACACGATCAATTTTGATAGAACCAAATATCTGTTCAAACCGTCCATTCAAGCTAGTCAAACAAAATGTCAAAAGGTCTGGTTGCTCTTAGTGAGTCAACGTAGAAATCCCAAGAACCAAGCTGGAGCTGAGGCACTACACCGGTACTTCATCATGGATGTGAGACGTAAAACAGGAGTACATTGTCGCGCAGATGTCGAACAGATAATTGGCTGTTAGGCTGGAGCCTAGCGGGAAAAGCGATAGACGCTTGAACACTGCAAACAAGAGAGGGACGGGTGTGTGAAACGGAGACTTAGCTTGATATCACCGTTTTGTGTTTTCAATTCACAACTTAGCCGTTATTTGCTTGAGTATATTTCTTCTAGTCGAAGTTTAGGAGTATCACCATGCAGCTGTGAGTGAACAGCAAGTGTTACGGCCGGTTCGTGCATAATAGGTTGCATTAGAGAACGGGATTATTGTTTCCGCGACTTCCACACCGTTGTTGACATGATCCAGCCCCAAAACCCGGGGTTGAAAGTTTAAACAAGCGGATTACTTCTTGCTTCGATCATGTTCCTTCACAACTCTAGTCATACTTCTCATATGGACGCAGGTATGTTGATCAATCCTTCCACCGAAGTAACACATAGACCAGTTGCGATTTCCCAATAACTCCTGAAAAATTGCGCTTCCGTTTTGAATCCACCACTTGCCTCAATTTTTTGATGCCCTTTTGGTAACAGTCAACTAGCTGACCAATGGTGGCGTGTTAGTATCACATATGTACTAAAGAAACACGTTGCACTATAGACCCCTTGCTTGTTTTGCCGTGGTCTCGAGAGTTTGAAAAAAATATTTTCTCTCAAAACTATCGCCTAACGCTTCTTTTTGCCATTGAAACAAATTTGATGAGTATCAGGATATATCGTTTACCTCTGTCAGGGAACACTCGCTCACTATTCACATCAACACTTCCATGTTACCCGGTTGTTAACAGGTCGAACAGGTCGATACATTTTCCATCTCTGATTGAAGGTAATCTAAGCACAGCCAGCATACAACGAAAATAGACGCCTTGCGTTTTACGTTAGGTGACTGCACTTCCTGTCATCTCTTCCAAAGCGGATGATAACATTTGTGTCTTGCATTTGTTATACTGTTCACTTGTTTTTGCTATCCTTCTTTCAAAGGAGTGGAAGTTGTTGTTGTTGAATTATATGACCTTCCTCTCTGAAGTCAACCTTATTTGACGTTCACCTCTATGTTACCGCATGTTGTCAAAGTATCTGTTTGCGATAAATGTCCAACATTGTTATTTTCGGTGCTTTTTATCGTTGTGCCTGGAATTCATCTACTGGATGTTTGTCTAGCCTGTGTTATCGCTGTACAGAACGTTCATTATCTCGCGTATTGCTAGGTGGAGATAATTGCGTTCATGTCATCAAGTGAGTCCGGTAGTTTATGGTTCCTGATAACGGTCGCGTCGACGGTTGCTGCCGTTATCTGTTCCTTGAAGTTTTGCCATACGTCCTTGGGGATAGGGGTTACGGGAGTGTGTTTCAGATGAAGCAAAGAATACATTGTTTGCTATTTCCAGATTGAATTCGAACAATAAAGAGAAGAAGGGGTCACATACCGTAATATTCGTCATTAGCTCACCGAACGGCTCTGTGGAATCAAAGGAGATTGGTAGATAAAGCAAGGTTAGTTGTTGAAGGACTACGATGATCGCAGGTGACACAAGGAGTTCTGTGATTCGCTGAATTCGATTTTTGGCTCATCTGCACAGTCTGCTAAGGCACCGATTGAGGTGGACTGCCGTTTATCATACGCGCA